>JAATLQ010037962.1:26849-70678 GCA_013421005.1 Heliconius erato x Heliconius himera | reverse complement strand
TAAGCTTCCATGTACTCTTAATCTGTTTTACAATGAAACCACCGGGGAAAAGTTTTCATCCGTCCTACAAACACAAGTTAAAAATCCAAATCGACAAAGTTGTCCTTGATTAGTCCCCATTTGTATTGTCTTAGATCAAATAAGTCGAAGTAAAAGCGGCGCCTATATAAACACGCTATCTAATGTGTTTGCCTCTAATTCCAAAGTTGCGAGAACAGCCGTTATACTAACCTATACACAGTCGGATTATTTGTACATTTCGTTCCCTTCAATTATTCCTTCCTTGATTTTTATTGACATGGAAAAGGAAGTAAATAGGAAACCTTCAACATAAATATTTTCCGATTCGTAGGAAAATGTCATATCTAGGAAATATCACTATGGTAGTACATAAGTAGTATTGTAAGTTGTATTATTTTGATCTTACTCAAAAAAAAATCATACATGTTTGCGTTTGATGTTTCCCTCAGATCGTAAAAATAATAAGAATTTAATGATTATTTACTCCATTTTCAATCCATCCATCCATCTATGTGGACATTACGATGTCATGTCAAACCCGAGCAACTACACATACATGTATTATATATTACGATATTTTTTATAATATATTTTTTTTCATGTTTACTGTTTTCCCCGAACTACACGAGTATTTATTAAATAATAACTATACGAATATTTATTAAATATATGTATGAAATTATTTTCAGGTTTCGAAAGGATTAGTAAGAAAATATAAGTCCAAATTATCAAAATAGGCCAAAAAAGAATAATAAGTAAGTAAAATAAACTTCTAAATATTAGATAAAATTCCGAAGTAATTAAAATTAACAAAATAAGTAGAAGGAAACAAAGTTCAAAATTAAATCAGATGTATTCCGCACACAGCGGGGTAGGCAAAGAGAACTTAGTGTGAAGACACTCCGTTTTCTACTTTACGCCGAATTCTGGAGGCACAGCGTGTTGAGTGGTGACACCAGAGCCAAGAAATGTAAATACAAATAAATATTAAAATTTCTCGAGGGGGGATCGAACCCACAACCAGTCACGTTTACCGTCACACTTTGTTCCCCTGCGCCACCAGTGACCTAAAAGTACCTACCTAAAGGATTTTTTTTATATTCATCCCAAGACCCTCAAGTGGTCCTATATAATTTTATCACAATATTCTTAACTCACAGACAGACAGACAGAGTTATTTTCGAATTTATACTAAAAGTATGGATTGCTATATATTTGCAGGCAAACTCATGCTTTGAATTTGTTCAAGTGACGATAACTTTTTTTTAATTAACTGATTTTGATGAACTTTAAATGTTTTGCCGAGTTAAAATAAGACAATTGTTGAAATTTTAAGTAAATCGCTTCAGTATTTTCGAAGATAAGCGTGATCATACAGTCAGAGAGAAAAAAATGCTTTTTATTATTCTTTTTAGGTGTCCCTCAATCCATTTAAGTCAAGAATTCTAAATATACAGACAAATACTTTTACTGTTTGAATATATGTATAGATAATAGGCGAATTTAAAATAATAAAGATATATTTATATGTTTGAATTTTGTCCAATACATAATAACTAATCCACCCGTACGATTATTAGCATTTGGTCCGTGAAATCCACATACGGGCGACTTCACAAAAGGCGTCAAAATTCTAAAGTTCATAAGCGATGTGTAAAATAAAATTTGTAATTTTAATATTTTATTAAGAAACTATAATACTTACTAGCGGACCTGTGCGGCTTCGCCCGCTTGAACTATAAAAATATTAATTACATATATTTATGAAATTATTTTCAGTTTTCAATAGGTTTAGTAAGAAAGTATAAGCCAAAATAATCTAAATAAGCTGAAAAAGAATTTTTTTCAGCTTCACACTATATCCCGCACACAGCAGGGTAGGTAGAGGGAACGTAATGTTAAGACACTCCGTTCTCCACTTTCCGCCGAGTTCTGGTGGCATAGCGTGTTGAGTTGGCAGAACTCAACGCCGCCTTTTGCCTCGATAGCGAAGAATAGAAAATGTAAATGTAAATAAATATTTTTTTCTTCGATTGGGGATCGAACCCACAACCAGTCGAATTTACAGTCACACTTTATGCCCCTGTGAACGACTGACCTCGAAAAAGAATAAGAAGTAGAGAAAAATGTTATTATAAAAAAAACTACCTGAGGAATTGAAATGAACAAACAAAATCAATAACAGTAACTAAAAAAAAATCTTAATATTAGCAAGAATACCTAACTAATTAAAATGAACAAAAATAATAAGAAGACGAAAGAAAAATATTAATATATGAAACTAAACAATAGCTACCATAAGCTACATTATCCATATTATCAACGTAAAGTAAATATTTAAAGGTATTAAAATGCTATGCTTTCGGAGAGTTTTTTTAGATTTTTGAAGCATTATAGTAATCCTCTCTAAATATCTTGGTTACAATATGTAATTGTTGAGTAACTTCAAACATTTACCCAGCACATGATCGTTCTACTATGGTATTTTAAAAATTAAAATTAAATAAAAATAACCAGATAAATCGAAAATGTATGAAAATTTACAAAACTGTCAACGTCGTCTGCACGATCGGGTCGGTCATACCGTACGGCTCGTAGGCTAGCTCATTTTGGGTCAGTGATATCTCCTTAATTATTTATTAGATGTACAGTAAACTATAATTTCAATCTAGATTAAATGCTAAAGGTGACTATTTTATTTATTTTGATAGGGATGAATACCAAATTATACAAAGTACATTAATATTAACCTGATAAATTTAAATTTAAATTAAATACATTAAAATGGTTACTGCGGCTCAAAATTCAGAGTTAAACATATGGAACCCACTGTGGAATTTTTAATAGATTTATGTAAAGGAATATTTTTGTAACAAATTGTATTTATGTGTCTCATAAGGTTGAGTAAGCGCACGCCAGGTAAGCGTTCATGAAGCTCATTTTGGATGACATATTCTTAAAACCTAAAAATCCTTATTATTCAGCGACGATTGTAATTAACATGGCAGAATAAATTGCATGTCACATTGAAAGGTATTTTAATATATTAAAATAAAAATTAAATTAAATTAGCTTCACGCTATATCCCGCACACAGCAGGGTAGGCAGAGGGAACCTAGTGTTAAGACACTCCGTTCCCCACTTTCTGCCGAATTCTGGAGGCATTGCGTGTTGAGTGGCAGAACTCAACGCCGCGTTTAGCCTTGACACCAGAGCGAAGAAATGGAAATATAAATTTAAGTAAATATTTCATTTCCTCGAGTGGGGATCGAACCCACAACCGTCGCGTTACAGTCACACCCTTGTGCCCCTGGGCCACGACGGCCTCCTTTAATATATTAATTAGTATATATCGAGAATATATCTAACATGAGAAAAAAAGAACAATATATCCATCCCAAGACTCTCAAATATCTTTATATGAAATTTTATCACAATCGGAACAGCGGTTTGGTTCTGTTTGCGTCACAGACAGGCAGATAAACAGAGTTAATTTCGAGTTTGACGGACTTAAATTAATGTCAAATATCTAAATCTATACAATCCATGAGAGTAGTTTTTGTCTTATTTTTTATAAAATTTACCTTATATTCAAAACAGTCAAATAAGGAAACATATCCGAAAACTGATAATTCATAAGCACACATGTCATAGATTGAAAACATTACAAGCTAATATTTTTAATTTATTTAAATAAGTCATAAGTCCTAAGTTGCTAAACTTTTATATTTTGTACATTGTACTTCCTGTTGACCTGCAATCAAAAAACTGATACGCAATCCTCAGCGGGAGAGTCCGAGTCGCTTTTGACCCATTCTTTCTTTCCACCAGAATTCGAGGCAGAACATGTTGAATGAAGGAAGGTAATCAGCGCCATGCTATGCACGGCAACCACAATCATTATCACAACAGACATTAAGCCCATAACAGATTTTATCGCCGAGATGATATGATGAACCTAACAATGTTATAATACTGATACATTTTTTTAGCTTCAAGCTGTATTTCGCACATAGCAGAGTAGGCAAAGGGAACCTGGCAATTTTGTGTTAAGACAGTCCGTTCCCCATTTAGACACTTCCGTTCCCCACTTACGCCGAATTCGTGAGGCATTGTGTGCTGAGTGGCGGAACTCAATGCCGAGCATTGCCTCGTTACCAGAATGAAAAAACGAAAATATTAAATATTTCATTCCCCACGACAAGGAGTTGAATCCAAAGTCATTGCGTTTACAGCCACTCGCTTGCACCCCAGCGCCACGACGACCTCAACTCGACTAACTTCAATTTAAATCTTCAAACAGTATGTTTAAAATAACACTATTTACACTTTCAAATGGCAAAGAAGTTTGATTAAGTAGAATAAAACCAAAAGTTTCTACGTCCCACACTAAGTAAGATAAATATTCATGAGACTTACGAAAAGTTATTTGGATGGCAGTGTTTGTACATTTGCAAAGAAAATTGTAATGGCCCATTGGCACACATACCATTGCCTTGGTTAAAATGTTTAGAGAGATTTATCTTTATGTGCTTAAGTTTTCTGCATATATAATGGAGGTTCAGTACCCACTTTGATCTTTTCACCGACGACGTTTAAAATAAATATCGTATGTTTGGTAAGACTCATGTTACATTTTAAAATGAATTTATTCAAATTGATATTTACAAGCACTTAGTCATACGTCCTATGATGATTTTAATATGAAAATGTCGTTAGTGTCAATATTGCGCTAAGCTGCTACTGGATTTTTCGTTAGGTTTGTACGAATTAAACGATTGTTTTTTTTTTTTTATTGTTTAATTTATTTGTATTTTATTTTGGTAATGTATTTTTTGTATTTTTGTATTTGTTAATTTTATTAATTTCCTGTAAATATAATTAAATAAATATTTTTCTAACATAAATACGTTTGTTTATTTCGTTTTTACTATAATTAGTCCAACCTACTTCACCACCACTAAAATTTATAAAATGTTAAGAAAGTAAAAACTAAACGTACTTATTATATCTATATTGAGACGTACTATATAACTTGTAAAAACCAAAGAGACCTCTTACATGAAGATTTCCTTTTAGTAGAACTTTAATGTTTTTCTTAAAGGTATTAACTAAAAGAAAGGTAAAACTCAGAAGTGGTTCTCGCTGTCATTACGGTTCACTTTGTGAAGAGGCTTTTATAAGAGATCTTGGCAACCTCTTTACTATCAATACTCGGTCTTACCGAATACTACCTTATTTGTTTTGAATTGATGTAATAATTATAACGTTAAATTTTAAGCAATACGAAATGTACTTGTGTAATAAAGAAAAATCCGGCCAAGTGCGAGTTAGACTCGTCAACTGAAGGTTCCGGTCCAATTTTAGGATTGTAGGTTGAAGAGATTCCCCATAAAACTTACAAAAGATAAAAAACTTAAGTTTGACAACATACACATTAATTTTATATGAAATGAAAAAAAAGAAATGAAATAAAGTAACATTGCAGTGAAAATTTAATTGTAAATTGCCTGCTGTACGCAGAAAATACAGTGCTCATTGGATCATTAGAATGCGTGTTGCATTAATCCACTATGAAAGAAGGGTATGAAAATAATGATATAAGCCTGAATACGAGTAAGACAAATCTGGTATTTGAAAGAAATGAAAAATGAAAATGATATGATGATGATAATGGGAATGATTATGATAATGGGAATGATTTCTTGATAATAAAGAGTATAAATTAACTATACTTATCTGTACAATCACTGAAGATAAAAAAGACGGACAGACAGATCAGCAAACAAATGAAGGGACAGCAAAGTGATGGTTTTGTTTTTCCCTTTTTATATATAACAAAAACAAGATCTAACTGTACACAAACAATTTCAATTATCCAAAATTTTCGTACACTAAATACAAAAAAAATGGGGAGCGGAGTGTCTTAACACTAGGCTCCATTTGCCTACTCTGCAACATGCTTGATACAACGTAATGCTAAATAAATATCAAAAAATCTGCTTCACGCTGTAACCCGCACACAGCATGGTAGGCAGAGTGAACCTAGTGTTAAAGCACTCCGTTCCCCACTTTCCTCCAAGTTCCAGAGGCATTGCGTGTTGAGTGGCGGCACTCAACGCCGCGCTTTGCTTCGACACCAGACTGAATAAATGAAAATATAAATGTAAACAAATATTACACTTTTTTTAAACATTTTTTCACATTTCAACATTTGGAAGTGTTATTCCACATTTAGGAAAGAAAAATACTTATTTAGAAAACCGACCTTCGGACCTTCGGACCTTCGGTCCGTCGGTTTCCAGGAAGCGCGGGTTCAAGTCCCGCTGCGTTCAAATTTTTATACGTTTTCTAAATAAGTAAATATTACACTTCCTCGAGAGGGGATCGAACCCACAACGACTCCATTTTACAGTCACACTTTGTGCCACGACTGGCTTCAAAAAATATACCACACAAAATAAGCTCCACAAACTAATCATTATGAACTAGAGGACGGTTAATCCGCAACTAACCAGCCCAAACAATTTAACGCACGCGGCTCACGGCCGCTTTATCATCGCCCTACATTGTTACAACTACAAGGGATGATATAAATTAAGCGAACGCCCGAATGTAAGATGCTGGCTACGTGCCCATATTCGAGTTGATCTTGCTTTAGACTAAATCTAAACTAATTACTGCCTGGGACTTGATTATATTTTTGTTAATTTCAAATATTGTGAAGATGAAAAATGTAGTAAAAAGCTTCGCAAAGTTTTTATTTGCTATCTTTTTTATTGATTTGAAATAGGGGCACCACGTTTTAAAAAGAACGCACTACGCATTTTAAAAAGAAAAACAATAGTTTCAATAATCAATTATGTACAAAAAGGACATGGATAACAAAAGTCTGTGGCGCAAAACAACTCAATTAAAAAAAAATACCAGGTGAAAGATAAAGAGTAGTAGAACAATCTTTTCACAAAAAACTCATTTGATATTTCACCACTAAATTCCACTTCCCCATAATAAAAAATGTGAAAGAAATAGGTAAACATTGAAATAATGTAAGTAAACAATAACCTGTTCCCAACGCTTAGTTAATGACAGTTATATCTAAAATAAACGTTTCATATATCACAAGTGCGTCTGCACAGTGTTAACGACTTTGGCAACCGTTCCGGCACCAATGTACGTGGAATTAAACAATCATATAAACAAACTATTTCCTTTTGGTTTGTAAATTGAGATTACATCATTGCAAAATGTATCTATATCATAGACTAATACTATATCATAGAATAATGATATTTTTTTACCAAGATTCATAAAATATGGGGCCACCACGGCACAGTGGCACAGCGTATTAATTTGTAAGTGCAATGATTGCGGGTTTGATTTCCAATTGGGAAATGAATTATTTTCATTTCTTCGATTTGGACGACACTACGAAAAAAACTTGAGTCGAATTCCATCAGTCAATAACAATGTCACATTGTCACATGAAAATTAGTCGGAGAGTGCAATACTTTTATAATTTAATAAATAAATGTGTGTATATATGTGTGTGTAGTGTGTATTTTTTTTATATTTCATGTTTTGAGTTCAATCCCCACTCAAAAGAATAGCTATATTTTAAATTATTTTCTCCCTTCCGCTCTCTCTATCACATAACACTTACGTCACGAGGATTGGGCAGAAAGTAAGTAACGAGTGTCCTAACACTAGGTTCCCTCTGTCTACTCTACTACGCAGGAAAATTTGTGAAGCTGCTGAATATTCCAAGACATTACAAAGATCGTGATACTTTGTATTATAATACAATAGTATTAACAACAAGACAGCGACAGGTGTTTTTAACGAGCAATTCAAAATTTAGTACTGAAAGATTTGCTATTAAACTCATTTAGACAGACGTGGATAGAAGTGGGAAAACAAACATTGTTTTATCAAAACAATTCAAATTCTTTATGTAATTTTCAGTTTATATTCGCTGTAAATTGTATAAAACGAACTGGAGCTTCTTATAGAACTCATATGAAACAACAGAATACATGTCTCTTATTTCTGTTATCATGTAATTTGTAATACGATAATAATATGTGAATGTATAAATATATATTAGAATTCATATTTGATATCAGTTTTTATAAGTATTAAATAGTTTTTATATTAGCAGTAGACTCGATCTTATTTTGGCAGTAGATACTACTACAAGGACATTTATTTTTTATAACATTTTTATATTTATTTCATAACTAAGTTTATAAAAATAAAAGACAGACTAAACAAGCACGGTTTTATTCGTACATTTATTATTTTTCGTTTTTATTAAGTATACGTATTTGTTAAAACAGGCAGAATTTATAGTGTGAATCTATCCATTTTTATTCCAAAGTAGTTTTAAAAAAAACAGATAACATTGTTGCCTTAATGAAAAAATGAAAAAAATTAGGTAAACTTCACTTTAATTGTCATTTCCAAATAAAAACAAATAATTATCATAGACAAAAATATTACATAATTACATCTACAAAAATATACATAAAGAATAAGCACATATATTTACATAAAAGATAAGCAATGATATTAAATTTGAGTGGTTGCGAGACACAATTTTACTGTTATATAAAATCACATACTCGTAATATTTACAAGAAAAACTTTCACACTATTCGAGCACTTCAACGCCAGACTAAACACATATTTACGATTTATTATACGATAAAAGTTAAGTAAAGTTTTTAATATAAAAATGTAACAATAAAACTTTATATTTATTATGTTTTGCCTTATATCATGATAATCCTGAGGACGTCGTGGTGCAGTGGCACAGAGTATGCGCAAGCAATGTGTAAACGCAAAGGTTACGGATTTGATATCCGTTCCGGGGTATTAATTATTTCATAGTATCAATTCTTCTTACTTCTGGTAAAAGGAAAAAGCGCGGCGTTGAGTTCCGCGACTCAAAATGCTGTATCCTTTTACTAGATATTCTCTGCATACTCGATATGGCGGGATACCGCGTGCGACAGCATTAGATTGTAATCGCAATAGTTTTGGGTTTTGTTGTAAATTTCAGAATAAAGAGAAAGGAGTGTCTTGACACTAGGTTCTCTCACAATATACCCTGAACAGAATAAAGCGTGAAGCTATTAAAATAAGACAAAAACATATTTTAGATTCCTTTGCGATTAGGTAAGCATTTTATTTTTCCATTTCTATATATATTCTAGTTTTTTTAAAGAGTAGGTAACTAAAAGGAAACGCACTATTTTTAGTTTGTTTCAAATTATAAAAAAATATGTTTCTTTTATATTTTTTAAAAATACACATAGGTATTATCTAAATATTTTTACATTAAAGTATTTTTGAGAATTTTTTTTTCATCTCTCAATACGGGTAGCTAAGATAATAATTATGCAAAGATAAAAATATTGGAAATATTTATTTTATACTTATACGTACTATACGTAAATTCACGACGTTCACTTCCTGTGATGTTACGTACATATGTATGTAACAACTGCAACACAAAGGCGTCGGTTAATATATTCTTAAATAATTTTAAAATGGCCAAACTAAATTTATTTAAATTGTGCCCCTTGAAGTATGTCGTTACGGAAGGCAGCGACAACCGTCGTCGACAAATAAAAGGAATTTTATAAAAGACGTCGATGCGAATCGAAACAATCACACTTCGAATTTCATTGTTAAGGCGACAGAACGACAAACATCTCAGAACAATGGGCACTCTCCTATATTGTTAAAAATGTTATGTCGAATAAAATAAACTAACTAAATTGAAAATTTATATATGTATATATTATGTACGTGTTTTTATGTAGCCTTATGAAGATTTATGCTATAAAATATTACTAACGTTGTAAAATGAACTTTTGTATTTTTTAAGAGTTGATTATATTTCATTGTGGGTTACTTTTTTTTCTAAATTATTTCAATTTACTTAATGTTGTTTTCATATTTTTTACCTTTTCAGTGGAAGAGTATTGTTTTTACAAAATTCTATCTTCTTTTCACATCTCTCTACTTTAAGTCAATCATAAACTAGCGGTTGTATCCATCAATCACTCCATGGAAAAAAATTAAGTTTAAAAAATAAAAAATATTGTATAATAAAAAATATTACGTGGTACGGGAATCGAACCTTCGTATTCAGTTCCCAAAACTACACATTTGCGTTACGATGGCATAAATAATAATTAAGTGAGTATCTAATATCTCCATGTTAAATATTTTAAAATATTTTATTTCCTCTTTAAAAACTATAAATTTTAAACTTAATTTATAAAAGATTAAAATATACTGGATTTTTAAAAAATGGCCAAGTTATGAAACATGAAACTAGAACGCCTAAGAGAGTACTAGACTTACATAGAAAAGTTAATTAATGTGCTACCAAGTGAAAAGTAAATGTAGCTGGATGAAAAAGGGGCTTAACTATGTTTAAAATATAAGCCACATAGGAGCTCAGGTTATCTTAATGATAAAAACGTTCAATATACGGAAAAGAATTTATAATGGATGGTCGTTGTTCCCGTTACCTAGGTAGCTTTTTTTTT
Source organism: Heliconius erato x Heliconius himera (assembly GCA_013421005.1). Taxonomy (NCBI): domain Eukaryota; kingdom Metazoa; phylum Arthropoda; class Insecta; order Lepidoptera; family Nymphalidae; genus Heliconius; species Heliconius erato x Heliconius himera. The sequence continues at coordinate 60,092 of JAATLQ010037962.1, read as the reverse complement.
TAATTATAATTTTTATTTTTTTTCTCTCATAGAAAAACAGAATAAATTAGTCATACCACCGGTCTTTTTAAAAGACACGGCGTCTTAGGCAACGTATCTCGACGCCGCATTTAGTTTTACAATTTGCATTACATGTTTAGTGGGATGGAACACATAACTTAAGTTTAACTAAAGTTTTAGATAGCTTTGTAGAGTTGGTATATAAAATTTGTGAAAAATTGAACCTAAAACTACACATTTTTACTGTGTAACGCCGCCCATTTTAAATATAATATTAATTCTCCCGCATAGGTAAAACAATATAAGCAAGAAAGCCATTGGTCCTTTTTTAAAATGTTTTGCAATTTGAGAAAACGACAACATTTTAATCATAAATTATCTTGAGATTTACTACTATTGTTTTACATAAAGTAAGTAGGCCACGATGGCACCAATTTTTATTACAGTATGTATGTTGGTTACATTATTCGACAAAGCTGAAACAAAAATAAAGCACAAACGAAGTCGTTGATTTATGTAACAGAAAACATGTCAAAGACTTGGTTTCTAATAAAAAATTAATAGGATGGATGATGGAATATATGGGATAGTATAAAACAGAATACCAGAAAACTCCATTGCGCTCGGCGTATTGACACATGTTATTTTCTCTGATGTTCTCATAAAACCTGGCAATCTTATCTCCCTCAACGACTTTTGAATAATATATACTGAGAATAGTGTCTCAGCAATCGTTTCAAAAATATATTTTTATCTTATAAACACATTATTTTATCTATGAAAACTTCAATTTTATCATTCTTCTGTGTTTCTTACGTATAACGTATGGTGTAAACTATTTTAAATTAGTTACATTAGAAAAAAGAAATTAACATACGAGAAAAACTTAAAATAGAATAATTTACTAGTCGACAGAATAAATTCGTAACAAATTATACTTTAAATTACATAAAAATTTAAACATGGCATTGATCGATCTGCGATTGTCTTATCTTAGTAAATTTTCCACATTTTTATGGCCCACATGGACCCGTCGAACGGAAACTGAGAATTTAAGCAATGATATCTTCCCAAATCTCTGAACTTTATGTCATCGATATATTACTGTCGCTGCTGACGTATGGACCTCTTAATATATGGCCAGATTCTTTGACTATTGCTTTAATTATACGCGATATCAACTTATAGGAATCTTATAAGGGTCCAACTATAGTTTTTTAACAACTTTTTTATTACTATAGAATATCTGAATATCAGTAAAAGTAAAAGAAACTTTTAAACTTAGTATTTATTCTTTATAAAATATCCGAGAGTCTGTCGGTAACTTTAATTAAATTTCATGAGCAATAAAAATAAAGCCTTACTTGGAATAATTGTGATTTTTTAAATCCCCCCTGGCCCACTCAGGCGCCTCTGATGGCAACCAATAAACGAGTATTAAACACACAATTTGCTATGTGTTGAAAGAAACTAAGGCCTGGAGGCACTGAATTCCTTAGATTAAAAAATAAATTACCTTTACGAAGATGAGCTCTCAAACAAATCGAATTAGTTTTTGCTAAAAATAACTTAAATTTTATAGATTTTAGGAATAAAGTTATGGAAATTACAGAAAGATTGGCTTCGTTGTTATTCATTTGAATGGTATTAAAAACAATTTTCTTCTACCAAAATAATTTTGTATGTTTGTTTATGTATATGTCTTGCATTATAGAAAGAAAAAAATACATAATTTATTTTACAAATGATTCTTTAAGAAACTAATAGAGCATTTACCTTATAAAGTACAGAACCTATATATATCTATATAATATAAATATATATTTTTTTAATAGAATGACATTTCAGCCTACGACCATCACTATCCCTCAACCCAGTTCCACCAGCTACAAAATATAATATCGATACTACTTCTATCGTCATTTTGTTCTTAGATCAAAATTATCGTGCCAGCGCTAACCACCACTTATTATCATTTTATCCGTTCGAAGCCGCTACGCTGTTATTATATTCCGGTAAAGGCGCAATGATCACGTCTACCGTGAACTGTGGATGTGTAGTTATGTTATGTTGGTTTTATTTATTTGTGATTGTTGAAACAAATAGCTTGGAAACGAGGTTGTTTTTAATAAAATAGTGTGTTGAGATTTTAATAGTAATTTTAGAGTTTTTTTTTATTTAATTTAATCAGCTTCGCGCTGTATTGTGTTCACAGCTGGGTAGGCAGAGGGAATCTAGTGTTAAGACACATAATTCCCCATTTTCGTGGCGTTTGAGGCATTGCGTGTTGGGTAGCGGATTTCAACACCGCGCTTTGCCCCGAGCAAAGAAAAAAATATTAATAAATTATTAAATAATTGTTATTATTAATAAATAGTCGTGTAGCTATAATCGACATACTACTAATATAATATAGACTTTAGTACGATGAACATAAATATTAAGTATAGAGTATATTCTTCTATGTGACTTACTGCTGAACTTTTTAAAAATTTTATACAATAAAATTTTTACTTTAAAAGTATGAGTCTATATTTACAAGCATTTTAAAAGAAAAAGTCATTTTTATTATTTCTATCAAGTCACAATTTAAATTTATTTTTGTAACATATTCTGAATCATATAATTTAAAATTCATAACATAAAGAACTGTACGAGATAATATTATTTGCATATAAAAGAGTTCAGCTGTGGTAATAATTTTCATGAAAATTCTAGACAACCTTATAATATCCGGGAATTCCTTTAACTAAGGAAGAATAACGCTTAGGAGATTACAGAAGCCATTTTAGTTTCATACATGCTTTTTGTGCTTCACTATAAAGAATCGTTTTATTTTTCATTTTTTATCTTATTCTGTAATAAAATGTTTTATGCGAGTGATTTTTTTATTTATATGAAATAAGTAAATGTATATTGCACCGCTTTATGTGCTTTAATAACTTTTATAGCATAAAAATTTACCTCGTTGACCTACAAAAAGTTTTATTTTCATAAAAAAAATTCAAATATATTTATTGAATAATGTAATAGCATCGTATACCTATGTATGATATCTATGTATTAATGTAACGTAGTAATACGAAGGAAATAGTTTATACCATAATTAAGCGGGCGAAGCCGCGTGTTAGCTACTAGTAATCCATAATATTCAAAAACTAACAATATACTACCATGGTTGCAAACTTTAAAAAAAATGGATTAGTTTCGAAAACTTTAGATATTAACTACTTTATATAAAGCTCACTTTTATTAAATTTGTAAACTTATTTTATTACACAATATTTAGTCTCGCAAAGTATACAAATATATTAACTAAATAGGTTTTGTGATATTTGGAAAAATATTCTTTTATTTTGAAATCGAACTTATTCACTTTATGAACAATATATTTGACTACAGCAAAAATCAATATTATAAAGATATGTTATACGAGTTACAGTTACAGACTGTGGCGCACTGGCACAGTTAGTAAATGCGACGTTACTGGGTTCAACTTCCACTCAGAGAATAAATATTTTGATATACCCGCCCTGGTAATAAAGCGCTGCTTTAAATTCCACCACTGAACCCGCAATATCTCGAAAATTGAGTGGAGAAGGGGGAAACACATTTTTTTTCACAAGGTTCCCTCTGCTTACCTACTATATGACGATAAAGCTTGACACTAAAAAAAACACGATTATAATTATAATACTATTTATTGATATTATATTTTAACGTATTTTCTATTAAACTTAAATATAACAAAAGCTATATATATTCCACGAAAATCTTTTTTCAGTAGTATCTTTCAAAGTTTAAATTAATTTCTTAATTCAACTTCTGTATAGGTACTGTTCTTAAACAATTTATTGTTCCACCAGAGAGTACAGACAGAGAAACTTCATAAGTACTAACTTTGAATATACATCTGAGTTTTCGTTGCTTTTTATATTTAACGCTATACTGAACCACGAAAAGTTTTGCTTAAATTTGTACTCTGTTTCAACTTTGACTATTAAATAAGAAATAAAAAAGTTTGGTTACTTTGTAATGATATATTTTACAACTTTATATTAACAGTGTATTAGTTTTATTACTTTATGGTTTATTTAACGGTATTGGGCTTTAGTATTTTATCCGTCACTTAGGATATTACTTTAGTCTTACAAAAAAAAAAGTTATTTCATATATTTGAATAACCATTTTTTTGTGTGAAATAAGTAAAATGACTTACTAAGTTGTTTATTAAATATTAGATACCATAAAAAAGTCATAAAAACCAATGAATACGTAATGGTACAAAACTAAATCGGCAAATTTAAATTTAACTTACCTAAATCAGTTGTATTATATTAATTTGTATATATGCATTACGCCTTCATAAAAATTATGAATAAATTAATCAGCTTCACGCTATATCTCGCACACTGCAGGGTAGGCAGAGGGAACCTAGGGTTATAACACACCGTTCCCTACTTTCTGCCGAATTCTGGAGGCGTTGCGTGTTGAACTCAACGTCGCGCTTGTCCTCGACACCAGAGCGAAGAAATAGAAATATAAATTTAAGTAAATATTTTATATATAAATATATACATTGTGCTTAGTCTAAAATATGTTTATAATAATAATCTTAACATTTTGAGCAAAGAATATTATGATATTAGTAGGTAGTGCTATTGAGAAGTACTTAAATAGTGACGATTATTGTGGCTAGAAATAATAGTCTAGGGAATATTAAAATTTATAAAATGTTTGTTCCGTGGTCTATTTAATTAATCGCAGCCAACGGTTTCATAAATTATTACTTAGAGTCCCTTTGTTGCTTGATTTCAAGATATTGCATGTTGACCGGCAGAATTTAAAGCCGTGTTGTGTTTTAATAGAGCAGAGACAAAAATAATTTAATTATATTTTGACGCTGCCTCACTAGAACTAGTAAAAACGACGTCGCCCAACTATAGATGAGCCTTGGCTTGTTCCAGTATATTTTTTTAACTTGAACAAAATCTAAAAGCTCCAGGCATTATAAAATGGAGAGAAAACCCCAGAAATAATACTATGTACTTGAAAAACGACACTAAGACGTAAAATAATAAAGACATTTGAATATTATTTTCAACATTTGCTTATCAGCTTCAATAAATAGATAAGTAAGCATTGTATTTCATGTCAATGTTATTTTTACATTATTTTTAACATAGAAAAGTTACATCTCGTCTAGACTAAATCTTATAAAGCAAACAGCTTCGTTTGCATTTACAGAAACAAATGTTGCCAAAATTTCTCCTTATTGTGGATTTTTCGCCGAATTTTAAATTATGCTAAATAATCGTACAGCTGAAATAAGAGTACGAAGCCCCTTTTTAACAAGCAGAATTCTAAATTACCTCCACAAGGCATTCTAATATTAATTTTTATTAAGTCTTCATCTTCTTCGGCTTAAAGTTAATCCTCTTTTGCGGTCAAGATTTTGGTATTAAGCCTTTTGTAATGAAGTGCCCACTTGGTCCCTCTTGCTTGTATTCTTAGATTATTATTCTTTTCATAAAGAGAAAATATATTTGAAAAATAAATGGAGTAAAACAAGGAAATAATTATATTTCAATGTAAATCCAGCAAAGTCTACGAAAATAATTATTTTTATTTCATTGCCTTCTGTTGCATAGTTAAGTAATGATCCATATTTTGTTTAAGTGACTAGCCATTATGACTACTAAGTCGTGGATTGTAAAATTCCCTCTAAAATAAATATTAATTTTATAGACATATATAACTACTTATTTTATTATTATCTTAGTGAACACCGTACAAACAATTTCCTTTTGCCTATATTTCGAACAAGTATTATATTTTTTTTTGCGTTACGCATTAAGAGACTTGTGTTCCCCAATTTTCCTCGTTATCTAGAGGAATTGCGTGTTTTTGATTGCTTTTCATCGTTGGCAGAGCGAGAAAACGAAAATATTAAATATTTCATTTCCTCGAGTGGGAATCGAATCCACAACATTTAGCGTTTTTAGTCGCACACTTGTGCCACTGCGCCATGACTGCTTTTCAGTAAGCAAATTAAATCAGCCGCCTTTCGCCACTTTCCGCCAAGTTCTGGATCCATTGCGTGTTGAGTGGCGGAACGCAATGCCACACTTATCCTCGATACCAGAGCGAAGAAATGGAAATATAATTCTAAATAAATATTTTCCTCGAGATGGGATCGAACTCACAACCAGTCGATTTCACTGTCACACTTTGTGCCACTGCACCACGACTGGCCTCTCTGACTGGTTTTCAATAATAATTTAAATAATGCGTGCTTATAATTTGTAAGAAATAAAAGAACTAAATATGCAATGTTTATCTCAATTACTAAATTTAATTGATTAAAGGTGATAATTGTAAGGAAGCTATTAGTTTATGGTTGCCCAATTATAGCAGTACACATGATTACGTAATCAATTTGATGAATTATGTATTACATATTAACTGCTTAATGCGAACTATTGACGCTCAATATACGCCTAAATATATATTGAGGCCGGTCGTGGCGCAGCGCCACAAAGTGTAACTGTAAAACAGACTGGTTGTGGGTTCGATTCCCACTCGGGGAGATGAAATATTTACTTAAATTTATATTTACATTTCTTCGCTCTGATGTCGAGGACAAGAGCGGCGTTGAGCTCTGCCACTCAACACGCAATGCCTCTGGAATTCGGCAGAAAGTGGGGAACGGAACTTAACACTGAGTTCCCTCTGCCTACCCTGCAGTGTGCGGGATACAGCGTGAAGCTGATTTATTTTATTTTAAAAATATATTGTTAGACTAGCGCTATTGTACTTTCGTGATTATGCGGGCGAAGCCGCGAGCGGACGAAATACTGTTCGAATTTTACACATTTTTAACATTTAAATTTTTAGTTATACGTTATATTATAAAGTTATAAATATATTAAATGAAATTTATTTCTTCAAGTTCCCTCTACAGGATATCTGTATTCTGCATATAGAAGGGTAGAGGTAATCTAGCGTTAAGACACTTCCGTTCCTCACTTTTCACAGCATTCTCGAGGATTGCGTGTTGAGTGACGGAAATCAAGAATGCGCTTTGCCTTTTACTAGAGCGAATAAATAAACATAATAAATATTTTATTCCACCGAGTAGGAATCGAACCCACAATCATAACGTTACAGTCGCATCCGTGTGCATCTGCACCACGATGACCTCTTGAAAGTTCATAGTTGATACGTTTTATTTAATGTAAGCTTAATAATTAAAGTATTTAAATAGTACCATTATATTCTAATCGCCTTGGCTATTACGTTCTCCTGTAACTAGAATAGTATTAGTTATTTTCTTTTTTTGCCACTTTTTGCATCTTTTCAATGTGTAGATAGAGAAATATTAATAAATTTGGGACAAATGATAGGTATTGCCTTTTTGATTGAGAAACTCAACTCAATTTATATAAATATTTTTTATTGTATACATTCATTTTAATCATACATTATTTATATGATATAAATTCTTGTTCATAATGAAATTAAGGAAAATTTGGATAATATTACAGTTTTAACTTGATACAGCCTTCTCTTAAGTACAAAAAAAAAAATTATTCAGATGGCCAAGTCAAGTCCCGTTGGAATAGAAATTGCCACCGTAAGCACTGATAGGGTTACTCTTTAAGAATTTCCTCCAATATCTTATAGAGTTATAAATAATTAGAAAGGGCAATAATTATTGAAAAAATGGTTGATTTCTTTTCGATGCAAAATATTTATTTATATAATATAGTTAAATTGTTTGACTGTATATCGTGTTTGAACAGTGTTCCATTACATTGTTTTCGAATGTCCCGAAAAAGTTTCGAAAGTATAGATACCTTATCTATATTCGTGTAATTAAATTATTAGAACCATATGCTATATTTATTTTATTTAACCAATTATAAAAAAATAAGTAATTTAACTGTGTATCATATAGATTGTTATTATTTTAGCTACAAAGAAATTACTTTTATTTCCAATATCTTTTAAAAAATATATGTTTATGTATATATGACATATATGTACATTATAGATACTATATTACAATGACCATGTCCAGTCGTTATTAGGTCTACATTTTTTTTGTAACTCCCGTGTAACACAATAGCCTATGGTCAGCCTTTACGGCTCATTGCGTCTAGACCCATTCCACTTTTGTTCCCAGAAGCGGTGTTAACACAAAGTAGTTAACTTTATAAAACTCTGATTAATAATGATTTCTTACAATTATTGCTATTTTAGTTGCATATACCAAATGTTACTATATTTCATTCGTTTTTTGTAAGTATTATTGATAGCTACTACGTATTTGTCTTTTTCCATAAAAAAATAACTTAAAAAGAGTTTAAAAAGGATAGAAATAGGATAGGATCAAATAATTTAAATGTTTATTATCTATTAATTTATAAGGGCCAGTCGTAGCGCAGCGGCACGAAGTGTGACTGTAAATCTGACTGGTTGTGGGTTCGATCCCCACACGAGGAGATGAAATATTGACTTAAATTTATATTTCCATTTCTTCGCTCTGCGTGTGTCTTAACACTAGGTTCCCTCTGCCTGCCCTGCTGTGTGCGGGATACAGCGTGAAGCTGATTTTTTTATTTATTAAATAACTTACTACGCATAAGAAAATATTTGAAGTGTTCTTCACATATTATTCCTGAACATATTTAGTGTAACGGAGTATCGTAACCTTAGGTTCCCAGGTTCCCTCTGCCTACCCGGTTATACGTGGAATACAAAAAAAAATATAATCTTATTTTCTATAAATAACGAAAAACTAGTTACCATGGACGTATAAATATTATTTTGTCACGTTTTTAACAGAAACAAAAATAGTGTGGTTTAATTGAGGTTGTTTTATCAGTTGCGAATTCGATCGACGCTTCCACGCGAGTAATCGGTTTAAGAGACTATTATTTGAATTTCGGATTAATTAATGAATGAAAGGGGTCCGAGTTACTCATTTTGTATGGATTGAATCCCTATGTAATCAATCGGCCAGTTTTACAGTGGTTTGAATAAAATCAAATTTAAATTTAACAATTTTACATATGAAACGTTTGTTAGATCGTCATTTTGATTTGAAACGGATGTATTTCGTGTTTTACATTTTTATCAATCGTATTAAAATTGTGTTTTGTGCTGAAGAATAAAATTATGAGAGCGTTTTAAAGTGCGATTTGAAGATGCAGGTTCAAATATTATACTTGATATTTAAAGATTTTTTTTGGTGTTTTAAATTAATATGGAAAAATTGATATAGAAATTTAATAAGAAAAAAAAGAATTAAATATTAATTTATTATAAAATGGACGTTATTTTATTTTATCTATATTATACAATAAAAGTTTTGTTTGGTGAACTTACTTAGTTTTTTTTAAATTTGTGCGTCATTAAAGTATTTTGAGGCCAGTCGTGGCGCAGGGGCACAGAATATGACTGTAAATCGACTAGTTGTCAGTTCGATCCCCACTCAAGGAGATAAAATATTTACTTACATTTATTTTTTCATTTCTTCGCTCTGGTGTCGAGGCATAGTGCGGTTCCACCACTCAACACGCAATGCCTTCAGGACTCGGTGGAAAGTGGGGAACGGTGTGTCTTAAGACTAGGCTCCCTCTGTCTACCCTGCTGTTTGCGGGATACAGTGTGAAGCTGATTTATTAAAGTACCTTAGTTTACCTTCTATAATATTACAAATAAATAAATAAAATATAAGTATACGACGATCACGCATCAGCATCACAGCAACAGTACAGTTAATTAGAGTAACATTATCTCGCCATGCAAGGAAGTAAGCCGTATAAAGTTATATGATTTTTAATATGCTACATGATACTATAGCTCAACACTTTAAGCTAAGCTGCCATACAAGGTGAGATTCAAGTTTTATGATAATCATAACCGTTACACTTCAGGCATGTGAAGCCATCCGGGCAAATATTTTGTAAGTCTTCGTACATTTTATACGGACATAGTATATATTTTTGTTTCATTGTAGATAGATATATTTATAAAACATTTTTAGTTATTTTGTATATGTTATTTGTTTTTTGTTGACAAAATTGGACGATGCGATAATATTTCGTATTAAAAATTTTAATCTCTTTTTAAACAGTGTATGAATATTTTCCTTTATAAAAAATATTGAATGAGAAATAGTTTAACTTGGCTTTATTTATATTTACTAGCAACACTGAATGTACTAAAAAAAATACTGTGGGTCAGTAGGAACTTGAATTCGATGGTTGTGTGTTCGATTCTTACTTGGTTATTATAATAAATAAAATAAAACTGCTTGATCTAAATATAAAAAAGTGGCTTTAGATTCCATCACTTAACATGCAAACCTTTTTAAACTATAAAGCGAAGATCAAATACACTATAAATTGTAGGAGTTGCGTGAGGATTAAAAAAAAACTAAATGACAGCCAGTCGAGTTTCAAATTGAATGCACAATAAACGTGTGCAACGGACAGCATTAATTAGACACGTCTCAACTGCCACTGCACTTTTATATGTCGAAATTGATTTTGTTTAAGTTTTCACTTATACGAATGAAAATGTTGTTTTGTGTTAATATTATTAATTGGTTCATTTAAGATTGAAAACCATATTTAATTTTTTTGTATCTACTAAAAAAGTATCAACGGATTTAAAAATATTATCATGTTTACACATCATAACTAATATAATATTTAACATACATATATGAATCAACTCAAAGCTATTTACATAATTCGCACCTAAAACTGGCGACATTGCGCGAAACCTATAAAATAGATCATTCTCTCAAACCAAACCAAACCAAACCAAAACCAAACTATTAAAAAAAATAAAATAAAAAAAATATCAAGAAAAACACACCAAAACAGATAAGATTCTTATGAATAAAAACACAAATGTGAATATAATGTTCCTAACTGACCATAACTCTCCGTGTTTACTTACCAACGTTTCCGCCTACTGCAACTATACGCGATTACCGTAAAAATTAACTGCTCGGTTGCGCATGAGCAGTGTTACTTGTAGACGGGGATTTTGCATCTAATGAGCATAACACCGCATAAAGACAACTTACTGTGAGATACAAGCGCAAATAGCGCTGTTTAGCTTGTAATGCGACTTTTAGTAATATTTTCCTTGCCATACTTGTGTATACCTGTTCTCTAATGTGTAAGCTGAATATCTTTTGAATATAAAGTCTTATGTGTTTTTTTTGCATTTTTTTTTATAATTTCATCATTTATTTCCTTTTTTTATCGGAAAATAATTTTGATCGATCCGTTTATTAGCTTCACGCTGTATCCCACAGATAGCTGGGTAGGTAGAGGGAAACTAGTGTTAATACATCGTTTTTCACTTCTCGCTGATTTATTCAAGACATTCTGTTGAGTAGCAGAATTCAACGCCAATTTTTTTAAGCCTTGGTGCCAGAGCGAACAAAAAGGAGAATATTAATAAAAAATAATAAATTCTCCCGAGCGGAGGTTAAACCTACAACTGGCGCGTTACAATTACACCTTTGTGTGCTGCATCACGACGACCGAAAATATTTCTAAGTACATAATTCTACTCTTGCAATTACAAATTGCAAAATTGCAAGCTTTGCTGTAGGTAATACCGACATCATATTTTGTTACCTCGTTAAAGTATCAAGGCTAGTACTAGAAATACCATTAAATTTGTAACGGTTATTCAAATATATGTTAAAATTAAAATAGCTTCCAAAATGCACTGCAAAACAAATTAGGTTTCGTATAACAGAGCTTAGTGCAGCAAACGCTTAACCCCTCGCATCTAAGTTGAGTCGTTACATGGAAAGAGGACACGTGGTGCGGTAGCGGAAGGGCGCACACTGCCTTACTAGCCTATATGTATTCTGAGAGAACGTTCTGAAGAATAAAAGTAGGGAAATTATTAAGTGAGAACTAAATATAAGTTAATATAGTATATCATCTTCCTATGTGCCTATGTTTGTCTGTAGTAAAATGTCAAAGAAAATGATAGAAGAAATAAATATTTAAACAAAATAAAAAAGTTCATGTAATAAATTTTATATGTAAAAAGTATTTTATATGTATTATTATAGATAAATTTAATATTAATCTTATTATTTTAAAACAGTATTAGCTTTTTTCCTTATTTCAATCTATATACATACTGTATTTGATAGTATGTTTAATTAATTGTGTTATAAATCAATAATTGTATTTTTGTTAAGAACGATATCGGTATATTTTAATCACCCCGTTTGTATAAAGCATGTAACAATTTTATTTAACTGATCTTTTAAAAAATATAATATTGTACAAACTATAACTAAATAATTTTATATTAAATACAGAATAATTTTCATTTCATTGTTCTTTCTAAAATTGCACTTTTTTGTTCTCTTGAATCGTGTATTAAATAAATTAATAGTTTTAAAAACTTAAATACAGATAAATACAGATTCCTAGATTTGCACAACCTAAAAAAGCGTGTTAAAAAATAAACACATCTAGTATCATAAAAGTCATAGTTTCAAATCTCTAATATATAGCAGATAGAAACAACCTACCAAAATAAATCATCTAGGAAAATATTTATCTAGAATTTGCCTAAATAATATGCAAACAGGGCTTCGCTCAAAGTAATTGACAAATGACTCTTTTAATGACATTATTTTGATAGTCTCTATCATATACGAACTTTCTAGTGGTTTTCATATAAACATTCAACTTATCACATACACGAATGTTTACCTAAAGTATATTTATTTTTTCTTGTATCTCTCTGTTGAAGAAAAACAACCTGTCATAAAAAGTCATATAAAATATTGGCAAAGTTTTTCGTCTATGAAAGACTGTTGCAAGATTCTCTTACCGTGCCTAGTTCATTTTCATTTAATTTGACGTGTGATATAGATATTGGCAATATATCTTGATAAATTACCTAATTGTACCTAAATTAAAGTATGGACTGACGTAAAAACGATTTATTACTTTCGTATATAAAAATTTGATAGAAACTTTTCAAACAATGTAGACTATGTATTTTTTATACAATATACAAGTAAAAATACACGTTAAGTTTCGTTGCTTCTTTTCTTTTGGTATTATGTTTAATTTTATTCTTTAAAGTTATTTATGAACTTCAATATCGTAAAGCTTTTTCATATTAAATCAATATAAGATTATTTCTCTATAGAAATCACACTAAATATTTATGAAAACAAGAAGACAGTAGGTATTGTTGCCATTAGTAGTAGTAATATGAGGCCAGTCGTGGCCAGCCGTGGCAGGGGCACAGAGTGTGACACTAAAATCGACTGGTTGTGGGTTCGATCCCCACTCGAGGAGATAAAATATTTACTTAGAGTTCCGCCATTCAAAACGCAATGCCTCCAGAACAGGCGGAAAGTGGGTAACGGTGTGTCTTAACTTAACACTAGGTTCCCTCTGCCTACCCTGCTGTGTGCGAGATACAATGTGAAGCTGATTTAATTAAATTTAATTTGTACTAATATTATATAAATTTTTGCCCCAAATCAAAGCATTACAAAAAAAAATAATATTTAAGACAAAAGCAAGTATATCGCACGTTATAACACTAAAGAAGCCAATCGAGTTTATTTTTATCTCAGAAATTCACGATTCGTTTCCTATTCATACACTGGAGGGGTTTTTTTAAATCGTTACATCGATCACGTACAGATACACTACAATAAACCATACAAATTTTCGCTTGAGCTTACGCCTGCTGTACTACAAATTCAAATATTAAATATTTATAATCCACAGTGCATTTTAAATTCTATTTTCTGTTTCATATGATTTAAATTAACAAGAACGTGGGTAGGTGAAGTTGTTTTTAATTTGATTGTAAGGTCAGTGTCGGCGGGTAAGTAGAGAAGACATGATCATGACTGGTGGGCTTATGGTCCACACCTCGTTATGTGTTAACAGCCACATTCGCTCACGACGCGATGGTTATCCGGCGAACTTCAAACGCCAGCCAGCTTTCTTAGTTTTGAAATGTAATGATTGTGAGACCTACGTGATAGGGTGGCTATTTATGTTGGTGTTATAATATTTATTGTTGAATTGTTTGTTGTGTTTTTTTTATATAAAATAATAAAAAATATTATAAGTTTCACAAACGACCAAACGTGCGACTGTAATTGCGGCAGCTATCAAATCTTTAATATTTTAATTTCATCGCACTGGTTACGAGGTAAAGCGCGGCGTTGAGTTCCGCCACTTAACAATGCCTCTGAAATTCCGCGTTTAAGGGGAACCATCACATCACGACGGCTTTACTGGATGAATATAAAATAATATTTGAAAAAAAAAACTTACAAATAATATTTTGAACAGAAGTAACCTTGATTCCACGATCTATTTTAAATATAGGTCACTTTGAAGATATTTTATACTGCATGGCGTTTCCTTCAAACAACTATAGATGTCTTAGAAAATTTATTCACATTAACTACAGACGCTCGTAAAATTTTCATTACGATTGATGCGATATACATTATAAAATAAAATAAGTCATTAAAATATTATTATCGAGCATAAAAATACGTTTACATGTAATAATTATAGAATATTGTATGGATTTCTTTATAAATATTAATAAAATTATTTTTTTGTAAATATTTATTATATTAAGCAAAAGTCCAGCGTTGACTTCCGCCAACACGCAATGCCTAGAAAAAATTGGCTAAAAATTTCAGAACACGAAAGCTATTCAAATTATTAAATCAATTAAATAATGGTATAGTTCCAGGCGAAGCCTCGACCATATCGCTAGTCATAAATAAAATATAACACTCACTTTCTCCACCTCACGTCAAGATAAAATTAAACATTTTACGTATTTTCCAAAGCCTCTCACAGTAAATTCACATAAAAATAACGATGTAGGCTCAAAGGATATCAATCTTCAATACATTACACCCTAACTACCCAAGGAGAGTATGATAAACGGCCCTTTATGTAGACGGCGGAGTGTAATTTTACTGTTCTATAAATGAAGATAAGATTGCAGTCTCGAACACCATTTACCCGTCGACGCCCATACCGACACACTGTTTTGTTGTGCGTTTTTTTCGTAGTGCATTTTTATATATAAGATGTATGCAGTTTTATATTCTTATAGATTTTATAATATATTTTTCTTATTTTCTAGCCCAAAAAGCAATTTGTCGCGCCTTTTCCAGAAGATCTATCTAGAGCAACTGACCAGGGTGATCAAAGAGAACCTGGTGATGTGAAAATGTGGAGTGGCCTCCACGCTTCCCTAAATTTTATTTCAGGTGAATAGTATGTATATTTTTCTACTTATTTATCTATTTGTTAAATAAAGATGGAAGGAAGCATCTAATAAAGTTGATGTCAATTTATAATTTATATAATTAATATAAATATCCATTTTGACAAGTGCTCATCTACCATCAGTCCCACTCGGGAAAATTAAATATTGAATATTTTTATTTTCTTGTTCTGGTGTCGAGAAAAAATTATTATTATAATATAGGAATGTATTTTTTTTCATCAATTTAATTATCCATTGTTCAAATTAATTATCGTTTAAAACTTAACGTTAATTTATCAAGTTTTTATTTTAAGATTCTTTTATACTTTTAACTTATTTGAAATATTAGCATAAACAGGAATAAAAACCCAATGCCGGGCTATAGTTTACTCGACTGATAGACACTTCAACTCATGTAGAATTGAACCTATAGATTACCGCGTGAATCGTTCATTCTGCATCACAATGACAAGAAATGGACGTCGTTTGATATACAAATATGATATGATACCCACAACGAACGTATTAAAAAGTTTGTTACTCAAATTGGAATATTGCAAAGTTTGTACCCTATGGGATTAACGTATGCTGATGAGACATTGAGGTCAGAAACAGTTATATAGCATACGAGGAATACACAAACTCTCTGTTTACATAAATCAACTCGGCACTAGCTTGAGGGATCGGCGCCATTGAAAGGCTTGAGCGTTTATAAACGTTGCGATTTAAAATGTTTTTTTTTCAGCTTCACGCAGTATTCCGCTTGTAGCAAGGTGGCAAGGAATCCCAACTCGATTGGTATCTAAAATCTGATGTTAATTTGATGATAAATTTTACGACTTCATGCGGGAGTACGTCTGAAGATTTCTTTTTCACTATGCCACATCACGTCATCGCTTATCCCGCTTAGTAAAATGTAAAAACTTTTATTCGTCACATTATTAAGTAGGTATCATACTCTAATTAAACCTAATGTTAACTCCTAACGAAGTTCAAAAGAGTCATAAGAAAATATTATAATTTGTGCTATATGTTCACCGTAATACTTAAGAACTGTTGTAATTCATAGTATATTTTAGAAATTACTAGTATTTTGCTCGCGGCTTCGCCCGTATTACCCAGAGTAACATAAAATAACTATTGCTATTTGATATATGTTTTTTA
Organism: Heliconius erato x Heliconius himera; assembly: GCA_013421005.1. Classification (NCBI taxonomy): domain Eukaryota; kingdom Metazoa; phylum Arthropoda; class Insecta; order Lepidoptera; family Nymphalidae; genus Heliconius; species Heliconius erato x Heliconius himera. Next base: position 43,598 of record JAATLQ010037962.1, on the reverse strand, counting down.
TTTTCCATAATAAATATTGTATAATGTATTTAAAATGTATGAATGTTTGACTTAAATAATAACCGCGTTAAAATCCATAGCTTTGTTTGAAAGATAGATAACCGGCATATAGATCTTTATTTACTTACTGTGTAAAGAATAAAGTTTAAGAAAACCTTTCATATATTTTTTTTATTCAAATATTTTTAATACATCTTGTTTTTTCATTTATAATATGGTTTTATATATCGCCTTGTTCTGCTTTTTGAGCCCAACCCTCATCTGCCTCCAGAGCTTGTTATCTATCGTCTTGTGGGGATCCCTCGGCCTTCATTACAATTTTCGTCTAATATTACATACAAGTAATAGACTGAAACCAATAGACTGTATGAGTATGAGTGGTTGCCTTTTTTAATGACTTCAAAGTTTTATTATTACATTCAAACTGAAGTTGCCATTTAGGGGTGCCTTTCTCAACTTATTTGGGTATTCAAAAGAATATTTAAAATGTAAATTATTTTCAAATATTGTACAATGCTATGCAAATCGTAATCATAAAAGTTAGATATGGTTTGTGTTCCTAATTTGTTCTTATCGAGAGTAACTTTATTGAAAGAGAGTTTATTTAAATAAAAATAATAAATCAGCTTCACTCTGTATCCCATACACAGTAGAGTAGGTAATGGGAGGCTAGTGTTAAGACACTCCGTTCAACCACTTTCCTCCGAATTTCTTTTGAAGCATTACATGTTGAGAGAGTTACCTTTGTGCAAGAGCGAAGAAATGAAAATATGAATAAATAATAATTCATTCCTTCGAGTGGGGATCCAACCCACAACCGTCTTTTTACAGTAACATCCCCGTGCCCCTGCGCCAACACGGCCTCTAAAACTTTGAAAGAACTGTGAGAGCTTTTAAAAGTTTCAAAATTAAGTTAGATATTATATTTAAAGGATAGACTCAAAGTACTCCTATCAAGCTTAAAAGTCATGTGTTCATAAAACAAAATCATATTCCCGCTAACAGATTATCTGCTAAGACTAAGTTTTGATGCCAGTCGTTTAATATGTTGCAGAGGAAGTTCCCTAGATTGAAGCTCGAAGTAGATTCACGCAACGATGTGGTATATAATACGTATAACGAACATAATACGTATACTATTGTATGAATATGGAAAGTTTTCACTCACGAATTTCTCATGAACTTAATATGTGCTCGCTAACTGTGAATTATGATGTTTTGAAATTTCTTTGTGGAATATTATTATATCTTGTTACTTGTTTATGTTAATATACGCGTATGTATGTAATCTTGAAGTTTATTTTTTTTTACCGTCTATATGTAGAAAAATTGTAAAGTATAAAATATGTTTATTTAATTTTATAAAGTTCATACGTCATCATCCTCATCAAATACCACCGTTGTTCAGCAAGACAACGTGTATAAACGTGATAAAGGAGATGTTGTTGGTTCGTTCTCTGTTCGAGGGAATAATTATATTCTGATACATTCATGTTGACTTTTTACAACGGAGAACGAAGTATCTATAAGTTAGGATCACAAACTTAGGAATAAGCCCAAGACGTTACAAAATAAAATAAATTATTTTAAAGAGAATACTTATATGTAATAATATTAATTATTAATACATCTATTGCTAACTCTTTAATTGCATTTAAAAAATACATACTCTACATTATACGTATGTATATGGAGAATATACAATATTCTTAGCTATCCATTGTCTGACGAACACGACCTGCCGTGGCAAAGGGCAAAAGCTGTGGTCTAAAATATTGTGCAACCTGCTGTGAGAATATTTCACGCCAATATATCAGTAACCTAAGTCTAGCGTGCGCTCACCTACAGCATTGAAACTTTGATTTTATTGTCAAAATTAAATTTTCTTTTATGGTTTTCTTTTTTTTATAGTGATAAAAAATGTCGTTTTAACATATTTTTCTAGCTTATTTTATTTTTCAAATTAAATATTGTATTAGTAAAAAATATTACTAAAATTTGCTATAATTTGAGTAGTGCTCGGGTGTTAAAAACGCTCTAGAAAGTAATGTGGCATGAGTCTCAAAGTAAATTATGATTTTTTACACATATTTAGCTATAAATACCGTATTGAAGTACCATTACAAATTTTCAAATTAAAAAAAATATTAAATGTACGTGGAAAAATTGTTAAAAATAAATTTATTTTGTGATTAAATATAAGTGATGGTCATCATGGTCGGATATTTGATGTTTGACAAGCTCATTTATACCGTGATTTCTATAGTGCGAATAAAGAGACAATAAAAACTCATTCCTATAGGATTCTAGCGAATAAAATATACTTGGTTACTTGCTTTATTATTACACATTATAATATAATGATAATAACTAATAACTGGTAAAAAAATGGTAATAACTTGAAAAAAAATCACTTAAAACAATGTAGTATAATTTTCTCATGAAACACACGTAATTGAGACCTAATTCTTCAATTTAATATATTTTTAATTCATTAAATAATTAAGAGGCCAGTCGTGGCGCAGTGTCACAAAGTGTGCCTGTAAATCGATTGTTTGTGAGTTCGATCTCCACTCGAGGTGATGAAATATTTTATTCACATTTATATTTTCATTTCTACGCTCTGGTGCCAAGGGGAAAGCGCGGCTTTGAGTTCCGCCACTCAACACGCAATGCCTCCAGAAATTGGCGGAAGCTGAATAATTACTTTCTTTTTTTTTCAGCTTCACGCTGTATCCCGCACACAGCAGGGTAGGCAGAGGGAACCTAGTGTTAAGACATTCCGTTCCGCACTTTCCGCCGAATTCTAAAGGCATTGCGTGTTGAGTGGCGGATTTCAACGACGCCCTCTGCCTAAACACCAGAGCGAAGAAACATAAATATAAATTTAAGTAAATATTTCATTTCCTCGAGTGGGGGTTGAACTCAGAACCAGTCGCGTTCACAGTCACACTCTGTGCCCCTGCGTCACGATTCGCCTTAATATTTTTTTAAGATACGAATAAGCTTCTTATATTATTTCATTTCTCAGATTTTGCTTAGGGCGTTTGTGAACTAATTAAAACAACATTATTTTACATGGAAGAAATTATCATATTTTCTTGTTAGCTTTCCTTTGTAGAATCAACACTAATGTTTTGGTTCACATAAATCTAATTATTCAAAGACGATTTCAATTGTTATTTACAAAAATGTTGAACATATCTTATATAATATTTGACTTTTAAATTAATTTATTTTATTTGATTGACTTCAGTTCAAAGGACGACTTAGCATAACTTTAAATCAAAAGATACAAGAGATAGATTACAAGAGTTCTACCAAAATTTTCTAATATTGTAATTTTAAAAGCAATATTTTTTTATAGAAAAGTAAAATTTGCTGGAGACCATTCTGAGAAAATCTTAGTAGTCTGCATAAAGATTTGCGAGAGTCACTTAATATAAATCTTTATTCAAGCACTTATGTGTCTTCGTGCGGATTTCATTCTATATTTAATGTTAAAGTTAACAGTTCAAAATGTTTAAAACGTTAAAATAGTATTATAATTATAAGGATAAAAAAAACTACTTTAAAATATTTTAAACGTTTGATCTCTAAAAGAATACTTTATTCTTTTACCCAATCATAGAAAACACAATAAATTATGCAAAACAAGATAGCCGTTGTAACGCAATAGCACAAAGAAGTGACTAATAGCGAAAGGTGTAGGTTCGACTTAAACTCGCAAAAATGAATTACTTAATACTTTTATTTCTTCTCTCTGTTAACAAAACAAATGCAGCGTAGAGTGTCGCCACTCAACACACAATTTCTCAAAAAATATGCGAGATACACCGTGAAATCAATAAAAAAAAAGAAAGAACATCGGTATTAGCTTACATAAAACAAAATAACATTTTAATAGAACAAGCCACTCCAAAACCATCATCGGGGCACAACATACATACATACATACATAAAAACTGAATACAATTATCATACATCTCAAACCAATTACCTTATAGTAATAAATAAAAATGCATAAAGCGTTAAAAATATTAAAAGGTAAGCCGGCGTTTTTATTACATCCACATTGACTACTAGAGTAATATGACAGCCGAATTAATGCACTCCATGATTTAGATAATGATAAAGAATCCAACTTAATAGTTTTAATAACATAACATAACATAAAATTTTTCTGTTTAACGATCAAGTATAAATAACAAGTAGTTAAAAATATATCTAAAATTGTGAAGCTTTCAATCTATATATGTAATTAATGAAATCAGTTTCCATTTGGAATCTTTTGAATTTAGTTTGGGTGGTTATGATCGGTGCCTTTCTACTGTATATGCGTTTATCTCGTTTATTTATATTAATGTGATTTTTTTGAATGTTGTTAACATTTATTTTGGTGGGTTCTACTGATAGGTCTTTTCTTGATTTATTTTTAGAAATAGTTTAGTTTGAGCTGGTCAACGTGTAATTCAATTAAATTAGGCTTATTTGGTCAGTCATTACACAGTAGGGGTACAAGTGTGTGACTGTCAAATCGACGGGTTGTGAGTTCGATCCCCACTCGAGGAAGTGTAATATTTATTTAAATTTATACGTTTCTTCTTTCGCTCTGGTGTCGAGGCAAAGTACGGCATTTAGTTCCGCCATTCAATACGCAAGCCTCCAGAATTTGGCAGAAAATTTGGAACGGACTTGACACTAAGTTCCCCCTGCCTGCCCTGCTGCGTGGGGAATACAGCGTGAAACTGATTTATTTATTTTATAATTATAAAAATTTCAATTTGACAGTAGTTGTATAAACTACACTCGTCTATGTTTTTGTAGATTTGGCAAAGCGATAATCTACTTTGGGAGTGTCCTAATACCAGGTTCCCTCTGCCTATATGGCTCTGTACGGGATACAGCGTGAAGCTGATATTCTACTTTAGACGGAAGACTGAGTTAGGAGTGTCTTATTTCACGAATTAGAAATGTTTAACGTCTTTCAGCGATTTCATCGATATTATAAGTATATTTAAAATAAGTAGATTTAAAATACTTTTTTTAAAATACTTATTTAGAAAACGTATAAAAATTTGAACGTAGCGGGACTCGAACCCGCGCCTCGTGGAAACCCACAGGGCGCTCTGACCACTAAGCCATACGTTCTCATCGAGTTACGTCCAAATTTTTATACGCTTGTTACAACTTATTTATGTTGTTAGCATCTCTGTAGGGAGATTTTTACAAATTTCCGCTACCCAGAGATAATTACTAAGAATTATCGTCTGGCAAGAGAGAATGCTATTTATAAAATATTTTTAAACATTTTTAAAGTGTTATTCCACACTTAGGAAAGAAAAATACATATTTAGAAAACGTATACTTTTTTTAATGTTTAAGTTTCATTGATTTATAGCAATTTAAGTTATCGTAAGTACTTAACTTAAAATTGCAGTCTGGCCCGTTTCACCGACATTGTTTGAGGCAATATTTCCGTTTTATTACAGTTTCTACTGACTGTAACTCATTAAATTTTCATACAAGGTCCGTACTCTAACTTACTGTTGCTGTTTTATAGAGGAAGTTCTATTTAGAATTGGCTATTTTATTTTATAGTTTCCAGTCGTCAAGAAATTTGATGCTTTATATCAATTTGTTTTTAAATTGATACTTTGACGCAGTTGAACAATGTTTCTTTAAATATTGGCTCCTTTGAGATCAAATCTCAGTTATGATATCATTATTCATCCCTCATTTCGCATTAGGTGGCGAAGCTTAACACCGTCTATATAATGAGTAAAAAATATAATAACTACGATAAATTCTGTATTTTTAAGGATTGCACTAAAATTTTATTTAATGAGCATATTTTAGATATTTACGTAAATCATTAAATCCACGAGCAACCAAAAAATTTTAATTATTCTTATAAGTTGTAATATAATGTAAAAATTGCTATCTAATCTGATATGACTAGGATAAATAACGCTGACAAAATAACTTGTACATATCCAGAATTTTATTTCCCAATGAAAAGTATCAATAGCCGATATTAAATTCAATACTAGTGGACAGTAAGTATGTATTTGTTATCAATTTAATATGAACTTTATTCAAATCTTTTAAAGCTTAAGTCTTAGTGAGCTTTTGAATAAGCAGTTTGTAAACTCAGAAGCAAATGTCATGGGATTTAAGATGATATCTTGGCCACTGTTAACGATGGTTCAGTCGAATGGAAACAAGAAACGTCATATCTATTACGTGTATAGGCGGTGATCGTATGCCATTCATTTTCTATTAAATTAATAGTTTTATTAAACTAGTTTCTGAAGAGTGCTGTGTAGTAGGAATTAATAAAACTATTAAAAAAATAATAAATTACAGCGTAGCCTAAATTTTATGTTCTTCAAAATATATACTTTAGTTTTTAATAATAATCCGTTAAAAGTGAAAAAATCTAATAAATAAAACGAAAAGTTTCCCATAAATTTATCCATTTAAAATTTTCAAAACGGTATTGTCATTATACCATAACAATTACCATTTTAGATCTTAAACATTACGAGGCTATCGTGGCTTATGTGCACAGGCGTGTGGCTGTAAACGTGAGTTAAGGGTACGATTACCTCTCGGGAAAATGAAATGATTAATATTTTTATTTTCTCGTTCTTCAAACGCAATGCTGAATGCGAGAATTCGACGGAAAGTAGGGAACGGTGTATCTTAATACGTGGTTCCCAGGTTCTTTCGGTAGCGGAGACTGAACAACAGAGTGAAGATAAAACTAACAAAAAATGAAATGATTAATCAAAATTTATCTTTATCATGTTAAAAAGAAACAATAAAATAGTATAAATCAAAATATTTTTATAGTAAACAGTGCTTGTACTTGTATTAAAAAAACGAGAAGTATAAATACATAAATGTTTTACAAATAAATAAATCTACAGTTAAGGTAAAAGTTATTTTATGAAGATTCTATCTTCCACATAAACTATATCATTCTGTTAAAAAATAATAAATATATATTTTATTTATATAATAATATACTTTCCTGCCATTTACTTCACTTTGCAATACACTAGCATTTGCACCTCAGCTTCAGTTATAAACACTAACAAAATCCAATTAGATACATCTTGATTTGTATTGAATGATCACCACGATATACAGTAGTTAACTGGCTAATAGTAACTGACGAATTCCATTTTAAAATTATACCAATATAGATTCTAAGGTAACGTAGTAAAGGTCAATATGGTATGTACATAAATAGTTAAAGACTAGTAGTATTTGCTTGTTAGGGGGCCCCAGTTTATTCGTTTTGAGGTGCTAACTCACTTCGGTGGTCATGATGTCTGCTGACCTGTAGATATTATACATATTGTAGCATCGGTACATTGTATCGGTACTGTAGATGCATATTGGAGGCCACTCTTGGCGCAGTGGCACAAAGTGTGACTATAAAGAAATATATAAATATTTACACTTATATTTTCATTTCTTCAGTTGAGTCCCGCCATTCAACACGCAATGCCTCCAGAATTTGGCGGAAAGTGGGGAACGTAGTATGTTAATATTAGGTTCCCTCTGCCTACCCTGCTGTGTGCGGGATACAGCGTGAAGCTGGTACATTTGTGAATTATATTTCACAATTTTTATTAAATATCTAGTAGTATATTTTTTATCTTTACGAGAATTCAGACACTCTGTTCTCCACACAATGCATAACATTTCGAGACATTATATGTTGATAAAGCAAAGAGACATTGCGTGTTGATGATATGAATACTTAACATATATTTTCAGAATTTTTGTAAAAGTGGACACCGGAACTGTTGTAATGGGAACAGAATGTCCTTACAAAGGATTCCAGCCTCTGCGCCTCTAAAAAAGAATACTATGTGCGGGATACAGCGTAAAGCTAAAAAACAAAAAAAGGAAAGAGACATATAGATTTAAAACGAACGTAACCTGAAATAACGTGTGTACAAAACCGGCTTAAATCCTTAGTTATTAACAATTTTCGTAGACGCTACTCTTGATTGAGTGAGCTCCGTGCCAACTTATCATACGTTTATATGAAACTAGCTTGCTAGTGTTCATTAATTAAATTCACCCTCGTTATTATCAACACCTGCTCTTGAAAAGCGTTTAATAATGGCATCAAGCAGCAGCTGCGAGCGGTCGACGAAACGGTAGTTTCAGCCTGAAGGAAAATTCACAATATATAATTGAAAAGTCTGCACTGTGTTGTGTTAGATTATTAATAATTATTTATTATACAAAGTTAATTAAAAAATCTTCAGTCCTCATGAAGATCTTTTCTATTCACTCTAATGATAGATTTTTCGAATTTTGTTGCTTTGATATCGTAATATTAGGTTAACATATGAAAATAAAACTGGTCAAGCGCGAATAAAATGTATTTATACTGCGAAATAAATACATATAAAACCGAGGTTAAGAGGAAATGTTCAATATAAAAAATACTAATAAATGATAAAATTGAAAGTGTTAGAAAGTTTAACTCGAACTAACTATAGCTCTTTTAAAATATAGTCTGTAACACAATAGTGGGCCGAACAAAGACTCAATCAGACAATTTCGATGAAAACGCGTTCTCTATTTTGAGAAAGCTAATTATAAAAGGTAATCTGAATCGATTCATTTACTTGCGCAAGCGAGTTCTCGATTACAATTCGACGTATCGCCTACTCTTTACCGATGCAACTCCCAAAGATCGGCTTGATTATTTAATGAATGGCTTATCAACATCTGAATGTTACTTTATACGAATAATAAAAGTAATTTAAAGTAGATACTAGGTATTCAGAAATAAATCGTATGAGCTCGTATCTTGATATTTTTATTTTATTTCAACTTTTATATCTGATAAGAATTAATTTTGAACGTTTCAAATGAAGGCTTTCTCAGAAATATATTTTTTATTATTTCATTTAAAGATATTGTTGGGTTGTTTTGAAACTTTCGTCTTTTAAATATGTTTTGGGGCGGGGACTACACAATGTGTAATTTTAATTACCTGGTACCGAAGCAAAGCGTGGCGTTGAGTTTTGTCACTCAATACGAATTTTTTTCAGGTAATCCTGGAGAGAGAATAGCGGAGAGTGGAAAAATGAAGTGTCTCAATGGGAACGAATTGTCTTAACACTCAGCTCTCCCGTTCACTCTGTCTACCCTGCTATGTGGGGGTACAGCGTGAATCTAAAACAAAAAATAATTAATTAATTTCCTTTCTTTCTTTTGTTCTTTTTCTTTTTTCATCGGTTGAAAAAACGCGGCCCTAAGTTACACAAAGTTTCATAATGCATTATCTCTAGCAGATTGAACCAAGTCACTGTAACAGGATAAAATAAAGCGTGCTTTAATAAAATACATATTATAATTTAATTACAAACAATTTTTAACAGTGGGAATAGAACCTACAACTACTACTACAACCATCTTGTACGCACATAATCAACGCTGATAAACTGAACCGCGATGATTTTACATAAATATTTCCACTAGACATATAAATGTTTTTACTATATAAATAGGTAAGTATATTACCTTTGAAGATCAATGTGACGTGGGAGACTAGCCTCAAGCGGTATCGTTTGGTCATTCTTTATAGCGCTATTAGGACCATTCCGTCCAAGCGAAAACAGATTTGAGGGCGTTTTGATGTATAATATATGAATTTGCAGATCCTTAGCGACGCTTGTTCCGTATATAGTCATCAATAACATAACTTATTTTGAATCTGGCTGAGATTCAAAATAATGTATGATAATATGCATAAGAAGAGAATATTTTAAACGATAAACAATATTAAATTAAATAAAATAAAATCAAATCAAATTAATTCAAGCCAGCTCCACGTTGTATTACAGTTCTGAAGGCATTGTGTGTAGAGAGACGGAACTCAACGCTGCGCTTTGCCTCGACACAGGAGTGAAAAAATGAAAATATAAATGTAAATAAATATTTAACTTCCTCGAGTTGGGATCGAACCCACAACCAGTCGATAAAAAATATTAAATTAAATATTATGCATAATTATATATTCCTGTACCTATATTTTTTACTTTCTCGGTTTATGCCGCATATAACAAGGTAGGCAGAGAGTGCCAATATATTATCTTTTCCCGGGGTGAAGATCGAGCACACTACTATCATATATACGTACAGTGACCGTATCCGCATCACTGGCCTTTTCTGCGAAATAGCCAACGAAAACTCGCAATTCCTTTATCACTCATATGATATACATATAAGACATATTGAGCGTTATCTAAAGAAAATAAAAATCGAACCTACAATCATTACAACCCGACACTCTAACCATCTCCTTACAGGACTATGACAAAATTAAGCATATTTTCAAGTAAAGCAAAAAATATTAATGAATAAAAAATAGTACAATATCGCTATGTCCTAGCTCTTTGCCGCTAGTTAGAAACGTAACTCAGCTGCCAATACCCCAGCGGCGATGTCGATTATGCAAATGGATACCGACTTTTTAACTAAATACCGCGTTTCAACTGCCTTTTGCCTTTCAATGGTACATTTACATAGACGCCAGTATTCACTTCTTCAAAGCACGTAGCGTTATTAATGAGTTTCAAGTTGTCTTATTATCTTCATTTGTAGGTATTGGGTTCTTATTTTTAGATTCGTATAATATTCTTATAGCTACATTTTTATATAAGCATACATAGTAGGTAGAACCCGAATATTTAAAAATATATATTTAATTTTAAATAAAGTTACTAAGAAAAATTAACTTAAAACAATATCTTCACAAAGTATCGTGCCGTCATTTAATTTTCTATATATGTTTTAGTTATTTTTTTCTGTCACTACTATAAACATATTAATCTTATATTTTAACCTAAGTAAGTACTTTAGGCGTTTATTTTAACATCAAGTCATGTATATGTGTATATGAGGCCAGTCGTGAGGGGCACAAAGTGTGACTATAAAGCCGACTGGTTGTGGGTTCGATCACCACTCGAGGAGATGAAATATTTATTTAAATTTATATTTCCATTTCTTCGCTCTGGTGTCAAAGCAAAGCGCGGCGTTGAATTCTGCCACTCAACACGCAATGTCTCCGGAATCCGGCAGAAAGTGGGAAACGGAGTGTCTTAACACTAGGTTCCCTCTGCCTACCCTGCTGTGTGCGGGATACAGCGTGAAGCTGATTTATTTTAATTTTTTAAGTCATGTATATAGCAGTGTAGAAAATAATTTATTTATTATAATAATCATAACATTTATAATTGTCCTGAAAACACCTAATTAATTCTAAAATAAATCGCCATACATTACCCAACTTAACCACGAAGTATTTATTCACATTAGCCTTTTACCGTGAGTTAAGACAGTCACATAAAGTAGAAGCACAATTTGTTGCAAATAACGATGCTTCGACTCAATTGAATGGATATTGAAGATTGGAAACTTAACTTTAACTTAAGCAAAGTCGCGACTTTGTGTCCAATTTAACGACAAACAGCGGTGGTAGTATAAATAGCTATAAGTATAGACGCGTGCATATATAAGTGTATTCATGTATAGGCCAGTCGTGGCGCAGGGGCACAAAGTGTGACTGTAAAACCGACCGGTTGTGGGTTCGATTCCCAGGGAACGGAGTGTCTTATTACTAGTTTCCCTCTGCCTTTATTTATTTGTAAATAATTTAATTAATTTATTTATATTATTAAGGTTAGAAAAGTACAATTGAGCGTAACAGTCACTGGTCGATATTTGCCGTAGCCAAACAGTATGCAAAAAATATATAGATAGGTAACCAGAGTTTTTATTTTTAACATTTTTAGCCTTAAATCGTCCAGCAATTCAATACATTTCGTTTATTTATCCAAACACTAAATCCTCGTTTGAATTGCAAATTTAGTTTAAAATATATCACCTAAACGTTAAAGCCTATTCTGAATCGAAGGATCTGAAATAAATTTCGGCAATTGCAGAATTCTGCAGTTAAACCAACATTAATTTTCTAGGAAAGAACTAGTAGTGGTGACTCTTTTGTGAAAGGCTTACTGGGCCCAATCCCATTGTCCACGACATATAGACGTACGCTAATAGGCTTTTTGAATGCAAATTATGTTTAGTGTGTATTTTATAGCGCAATTAATACTACTAATTGCTGAAAGGACCTTATGTACTTTATGTTTTATGTCCTTGTAAGAAAAGGAGAGAGAAATTGTGAAAAATAAATAGAAGAGGCCCAGTCGCGGCGCAGGGGCACAAAGTGTGATTGTAAAACCGACTGGTTGTGGGTTCGATCCCTACTCGAAGATGAAATATTTACTTAGATTTATATTTCCATTTCTTCCCTCTGGTCTCGAGGCAAAGCGCGGCGTTGAGTTGTGCCACTCACCGCAAAGCCTCCGGGATTCGGCAGAAAGTGGGGAACGGAGTTTCTTAGGTGGCTTCCTCTGCCTACCCTGCTGTGTGCGAGGTACAGCGTGAAGCAAATTTTTTTTAAAATAGAAATCTAGACAGAATCGGTAAATATTTGGTAATGTTTGTTCCTTCATTTTTGTTCTGATCTCGATAAAGCTGTAATGCTGCATTGTAAGCAAAAAAAGAGTGCGACATGTTTAATCTCAAGTCAATTTATTAAAATAGTTCATGTTATATCAATTATGACTTGTAGTTCTTTATTTTTTGCTTCACACTTTACTAATATTTCTTAAAATATTACCTAATTATAATTATTTTTTTGTAGCAATCTGTTAAATATATTATTAAACATACAATATTAATTTTATTTATTATAATTTAACCTTACCGTAAATAGAGAAATATATTGAAAAAACGCTATGTTTCCAATATTTTTATTGACTGACGATCAAATTGCCAAATTAGATAAACAATCTGTAGATTCGTTAAAATTAAGGATGTAAATACTAAATAATAATTCTTATAAGTATAAAAAAACACAATATATTATAATAATTTATAGAAAATGTACTTAAGAAAATCGATTCAAATATTTTGATTACCATTAAAAAGTTCCAAATACAACGATAATTTATCATTACTTGATACACTTTTAATATGTTTCATCTTTATTTTTACATAACTAACATCAATCATAATTAAACAAACAAATTGAAATGACTATTTTAAAATGAGTTGGAATAAATTATCGAAAAGAACAATCTATCAATCAAAATATGAATCTACTTTAAAACACATTAACGTTAGTCTATAAACAAAAAAAAATTAAACGATATGGAATATTTTTTTAAAAACTTTTATAAATCTTTATATGTGTATGGAGGCCTTTAAACCTTTATAAATATTATTACTTTTATTTTAAACTCTGTTTTGAAAATAAAAATGTAAAAACTTATCCATGAGTTCTTTTTACACAAAGCGCGGCGTTTAATTTCGACACTCAATACATAATGGAAAGTCGGGAATGGAGCTTTTTAACGCTAGGTTCCTTGTGCCTACCCTACTATATACACCCTGTATACAGCAAACGTAATATATTTGCTTAGATATACTTACAAAAGCTATTATTAATAAATCCTTTATCAATCACTTAAACCACCTCAATTTAAATATCACGAAAACATAGTAAAACCATTTGTCTCTTCCTTTACTTCGACACAGTTCCACCTCCCTCCAAACAGTTCAACTAGAACTACCTTGTCCATTTAAAATGACTATCAGATTGTTAGTAATAAAACGTCGAAAAACAGGGCGGATGTTGCTTGACGTAGGGCTGACATAGACGCCATAATAATATGTGATTTGTAACCTCGTTATAGGTTATGCTCCGTCGACGGCCCCTAGCGCGGTCACGCCTATTTCAATGTACGACTATAGGTATATTAGAGTATGTGGATTCACGGTCAAGTGATCAGAGTTCGGGCTTGTTGAGTTAAAACTATTTTAATTATTTAATTTGTTAATATATATATATATATATATATATATATATATATATATATATATGTAAGTTACCTATTGGATGTAGAAGCCGCAAGTTTTGAAATTGGGGAATCATTTATTGTACCCATTTTTATTTTCTTTTTATTTAATAAAAGAATGTTTGCATTTGCAATATGGTAATACTTACTTTGTTTGTAGCTTTACAAAGTATATATTTATATAAATTATCTCGACGGAAAGTGATCAATGGAGTATCTTAACACTAAGTTACCCTGCCTACCCTGCTGTGTGCGGAATACAGTGCGAAGCTGATTTTTAATTATATAAAATATACTGCTTGCCCTGGGAAATATATGAAATTTGTAAAGATAAAATAGACACCGCAATAGAAAAAAACGTCAACTTACCTACCTCTTCATTTGTTAGCTATATCATCCAGCAAGCAGTAATACTCAAACGTAAAAAAACATTTATGTTTATTTTATCATAATTTCTTTTATTAAAATGCCATATACATCTAGGAAGAGAGTATAATAGCATTTTGTTCCCTCTTGCCTGACTTGTTCTATGCGGGATACAGCGTGAAGCTATCTCTCTTTCGTCATAAAAAATTGTTTAAAAGTTTGTTAATAATACAATAGCATCATTTATATTTTTCTCACCGTATCTCATTATAAAGAATAAAATGATGATATCATTATAAAGAATAAAATAATGATATCATTATATAGAATAACATGATTTTTAGTTTTCGAAGACACTTCAATAAAACTTTACTTATACCGCAATTGGCATTACCTTTAAATTTCATTGTTATTTTGAAAGTTTGTGCTTGCGGCTTGTTCAACGACAAGTCTTGGACTTGATATAGACGGAATTATTCTCATTAAGCTATCCATTTAAAAGCAGGTAATTTTTAATTACTTTAACGAATTTATCATATTTTCCTTTGAGCTACACTAATTAAATAAAAGAACGAACAGGACCACGAGTGAGCTCTAGAATTTTTATAAGCATTTTAAATTCAAGAAAATAACTTTATCAATTTTCTAGAGAAAATTGTTTACAATGCTACAGGCGGCTCTGGAGACGGCTCATTATTATGACTAACTCCATAACCGTGGATGTCTTTTGAAGCCACTTCGCGCCTAAAACAAAACGAAGACTTTTACAACTCCATTCTTGAGAACGGCGGTAATTAACAACAACTGATTTATTACATGGAAAATTCGCTTTCAACATTTCATATCATAATCTAAATTCGTTTTATTGTGCCGGGATAGACATTCGAAGGTAATTAATTACACGTAACACGACTTAACGACAATTTGAAGAGAGTCCCCCAAGTGCTTTGCAATAAAGACGCGAATTAAATAAGTAATTGATTTCCATTTTACTTTTGTGTTTGACTGCCTGAAGAGTTCGTAAAACAGAACTCGGAATAGTAGATTCCGTCAATTGGATTGATGTTCTTCCCAAAGTTGATTAAAATGAAAATGAAGCAGCTAACTTTATGTTAATTATTCTGATATTTTCAAAAGAATAATTTATTCAGCTTTAAATACGTAATAGGACAATAAAGATACCTTCATTAAAAACGAGGGTAGGCCTTATTTACTTATACCTAAACTATTTTAAAAATGAAACATTTGTTTTTATATGGCGCTGTAAAAACATAAATTTGACGAACGCTGCTGACTTTATTTTGGGTAATTCCGGACGTCCATCGGAGTATGTCAGAATGGGCTAACATTGTTTTACTGTCCGACCGGCAATTGTGTCGGTGACAAAACGTTGTACCCAAAAACTCTAAGAGAACTGGCAATAAAAGTCACATACCCCGGCTTATTACCGCCATAACAATTTAAGGAAGCCGAAAGGGTGGCGCTGTATTCCGACCAAACTTTCGTTTGCGACTAAGTCTTCTGGATTGTTTTATAAACAATGTTTACAACAGGAACTTTATGGTCCACTTGTTTTATTTATCTCGGCTTCACACTGCGACACTATTGTCGGCAATTCGTTTGAACAATTTGTTCTACAAAAGTTATGATAATGAAAAGATTTCGCTTCTCACTACAAAAGAAGTTGTCCTTCGCGCGAATTATATATGAATACTTTCGTTCTCGTTTACTACTTTTTACTAGTATTTTTGCTTCTGAAACAATATATATTTACAACAAAATGCTTTATGACGTCTATAAGTAATATTTGAAAGTGAAACTTGGCTGTGAGTCAAAGCTGTCTTTGAGAATAAAAGATGTCACATTTATTGTTTTTCTTTGATGTTAACATGTAGCCTATAATTTGATCTTGACTTGCTAAGCTTTGTGTTTTTTATAGGTCTTTTGTTAGATCAGTCACGTTTCATAATGTATTTTGAAATACAAGCAGGCACTTATTCATATATGAAGTTGTTAAAACGCAGTCTCGACGTGTATGGATGTTCGCGATTGTAGTTTCTATTAGATACATTTTCTTTTTGTATTTAGTTTATTTAGTCTGGTATGACAAAATATGTTCCTGGTCTTTGCTACTCATACTTAAACGTATCGAAGTGATGAACATGTAGTTTCCCTATGTTAAAAAATTAAATTAAATTAGCTTCACGCTGTATCCCGCACACAGCAGGGTAGGCAGAGGGAACCTAGTGTTAAGACACTCCGTTCCCCACTTTCTGCCGGATTCTGGAGGCATTGCGTGTTGAGTGGCAGAACTCAACGCCGCGCTTAACCTCGACACCAGAGCGAAGAAATGGAAATATAAATTTAAGTAAATATTTCATCTCCTCGAGTGGGGATCGAACCCACAACCAGTCGGTTT
>JAATLQ010037962.1:0-26749 GCA_013421005.1 Heliconius erato x Heliconius himera | reverse complement strand
CTATTGCTAATATTAAAGGATTTCTACAATAAAGCTCTATAAATATAACTATTGTTTTTATTACTTACTCGAAGTGTGCTTATTTAAGTTACGTTAAAATAATAAATTATTTATATAATAATATTATTATATAATGATTCATTATTTTACAATAACTTAAAGGCTATATGAATTAAAAAAAAATCGGTTAAGTGCGAATCGGACTCGCCTCTATTTTCACCCCAGTGTTCCGTACCATTTTCGGGATCGTATGTCAACGGGAAGTACACGTTATAATTAGTCTTATTTGTACTGCTAGATCTTGCTTGTTGCCAAATTTAACAATTGTACGTGTACGGGAATTTTCCCATAAATTTTGATTACGCGGTGAATAAAGTTGACATACCTAATTTGACGAATGTAAGCGTATTATGGTATGCACTCATTTTGCATAGGGAATTCTGGAGTGGAGTGGAGTGGCAGAACTATTATATGTTCAATTCAGGTTGATATCTCCATGTTATCTCGAGATAAATGGTCTTGACTAACGGACAACAATAGATACATGTCACGAGACAGCAAAGTGATTCTATAAAGTTTCCGGATTTTCCATTTAACATACGGAACCCTAAAAAATATATTCTAAAAACGTAAAACAACACTTACTATTGATCATAAATATTATACAAAGAAAAAAAACACGAAATATCTGAGATATAAAGTATAAGTACTGAAATAGGGGAGCAGAAGTCGGAAGAGCGATTCGTGACTGACTTTTGCCCTGAATAATTTACTTGGTGTTCCCGCAGGCGCCGTTGCATACGATGCTCATGTCTAAAATCGCATGCATAGCGATGACTTTGACTAGCACTTGTTATTTTCCTTTGGTAAATGGATACCGTATAAAATTTATATCACGAGTTTGCGTGTTCTCTTGTTGGTGGGTTATGAGGAACAGCCTGGATAGATAAAGTGTTTAAGCACTATTTTTAACAAGCTTTGATTTGGTCGAGCTAATTATGTAATAAAATCTTAAAATCTAAATTGTACGCACTTCTAATTTGATTGTTGTATCAATAGAAACTTAGAAATTATAAGGTATTAGACTAGATGGCAATATATTCATTCAATAGTCATGGTACCATCGGACTGGTCTGATGATGGAATTGGAAGATAGCTGATGGAAACTTGGGGTGTTTATAAGTAAACATATCGAGTAGGTCATCGTGGCGCGTCTGACTGTAAACGTGATAGTTGTGTGTTCGATTCCTACTCTGTCTTGTTACCAGATCAAGGATTTTCTCGCTCTAGAGCACGACGAGTCCCTATCCGTCTGGATATCCTCTACCGTCTACTATCGGTGAAGCATTTTTTTTAAAAGTTATTTCTACAAATATTTTTTATGTCTATAAATAACTGCCATATAAATGATATTACACGAATAAAATAAAGTATACTTTACTTTAGAATAATCAAATCTAAAAAGCACTTTATTACTTATTTTTACTGGAACAGCTAAAATAAAAAGAATTTAATTAATAAACTTCGCCTTTGAGTTTATTAACATTAATTCTTAATACTCGTTGATTGGCTGTAATAGAAAAAACATTCTATGATTCTTTCAACTTCATCGTTTTGGAGCCGCCATCAAAAAGCTTGAAAATATTTAATAAAAGATGATTAGGTATCCATTTCAAAACATTTACTTCGTCGCTTGATCCCTTCTTAATTTCCAAATTACTGTTATACTGACATTGAGCACGATCAAGATCCTTGTTATGAGGCCGAATCCACCCAATAAATTATAAATGCGACCTTCTATAAGACGACGTCTTGTTAAATGTTTTTTTTATAAATGTGAAAATTTTATTTTCTAACGTTCGCAGACCAGCTGCCTCACAAAAAGTGTACGGTTCCCAAATTATATATTATATAATACGAGGCTTGTTAACTTTGGATGTTGGAATAGCTCCTTGTAGCCAGAAAATTTTAAATTTAAAGAGGCCTTAGAGATTATTCTTATGAAAGTATTAAATTTTTGTGGAGTCTTTTTAGCTTAGTTATATTTTGGTTTTCATATTTAGGTTCATGTATAATAGAAACATGTACAGTAATACTAAAATAATATAAATCGACTTTTGGGAATGGCATAGTTGTCACCTTAAACCTTACATATATGTCATATGTTTATATTATTATTTTTAACTCTTTGATTTCAGCTCTTAACTTTATTTCAAAACAATAATAATAAATCATCATGAATATATAAATAAATATATAGATACCTATATATAACACAGTCAAAAATATATAAAAATAAATTCAATTAATTAAAACAGGCGTCGGTATTTTACATAGGAAACGTAGCTAGTTAATTTTATAGCCGGTTATACTCGTACGTGTGTGAAGCACAAAAAATCTTGATACTGTCCGTGCTCGCCCTTGTAAATTAAGGACTCGTTGAGCATAAAGTGGCGGCCAATTAAGGAGTTTATAGTCGAAATACGTTATAGAATAATAAATTCTACAATGCCTTGCCACAACCCTATTAATTACTTCGTCGGTTCTCGATATAATTGCGATCGACACGAACCTTTATTTATTCATAGAATCCCATCGGTTATATATTATGACTGTAGAACTGTTTTTTTTAGGTGTAGATAATTGTTTTCTATCCAAAATGATAAATAAGTCAATATTTTATATATATTTTTTAATATAATACATATTTATGTATGAAGGATCCCCATTACTAATTTAAATAATAAATTGCCAAATGAATTGTTAAAAGCTAAAAACACGCTTTTTTCATGAAACAATAAAATATATGAATGCAATGATGCATGAAGTCGATATGTTGCCTACTAGGCAATCCAAGGTCCAGCCATCTTCCAATTCCATCATGAAATCAGTTCGATGGTACCATATTATTGTTTTTGCCATCTATTCTGCAGACAATTGCAAAAAGTTTTATGTATAACAGCAATGAGAAGTGCGTGTAATATAGTTTTATAAATTAGTTATAGTTAGACCTAAAAAAACATGTTAAAAAATATTGAAGGCATAGGCAAGGCAAAAATAATCACTGCATATTCTTAGAACTAGTTTCGACCTAATTATCCATCAAAATATATTTTCGTGTGTATATTTTCTTGTATATAATAGTTATTTCTTCTGGTGTATTCTTAAGGGATATCACATTTATTCATATATCAAAGCAACTTTATGTTTAGGCATTGAAAACGGCACTCCAAAAATATAGTTTTCTTTGTATGTGAAAAAATAGGCCTTAAAATGCAATACACATAGAATACGTGATAATATGAAATAAATTGGATTATAAATACCTAAGAGTCTTACGTAAACTATCAATATTATATACAAATATATAGATATGTAATTTACTCAGCAGTAAAGATTTTATAATACCTATTTGTACTACAAAAACATACAAACATATTTTGTGTTAATTGTAAGCAACGAATGATATACGCGTTCTGCCCTATTCTAATGATAAAAAGTAGGTTGTATACCTAATATAGAAGTGATATAAATCTCTCTAATTTATATCTAAAGTATAGTAAGAGGAAAGTGTATTCACAGCGCTGTAAGGTAGAATGTCCAGTTGCCGCATTATTTATGGCTTAGACATTGAGAGTTAAGCGTCTATAAAAGTAAATAAAGTTAGTAAAATATAAATGCATATACAAAAATATACTATTAAAATTAAAATTAGCATTTCCCACTTTCCGCCGAGGTCTGTAGGCATTGCGTGTTGAATGGCGGAACTCAACGCTGCGCTTTGTCTCCACACCACAGCATAGAAATGACAATATAAATGTAAGTAAATATTTCATTTCATCGAGTGGGGATCGAACCCACAACCAGTCGTTAGTCAGTTAGTTACAGTCACACTTTGTGCCCCAGCGCCATGACTGGCCTCATAAATTCCTTTATATATATTAATTTCTTCGCTCCGGTGTCAAGGCAAAGCGAGGCGTCAAAGTTCGGCCGAAAGTGGGGAACGGAGTGTCTTAACACAATATTACCTCTGACAATCCTGTTGTGAGCGGGATACAGGGTGAAGCTGATTGTATTTAATTTATACTACACTAGTAATACTCATTTTCAGTTTATTTATAAATACATTCACACTATTCACCACAAAAATGCAACGAATGCACGAGCACAAAAAAAAAGAGACATTCCAGTAATTTTTGATGGTTGTATAACAATATTCATTTCAATATACATACATATATTGTAAAATACACCACTTTCGAAACCGACAAAGGATAACGCATCATTGGAAATATTCAGAATTCGTAATTACACTCGTTCGTTTGTATGTATGTATGTATGTATGTATGTATGTACGTATGTATGTATGTATGTATATACGTACATATGTGTGTATGTATTGTAGCTACCAATGAAATTTTGCAACGACAACATGTTCGGTGGAAATTCGAGTTGGGAATTTTATTAAAAAAGAGAATATCGATTTTAAATAATTACTTAACACTTTCTGTCGTCGGAAATCACACCCTTAAGGCTTTAAATAAAAAGCCTCGTTCCTCACCATGGCTTCACTTGAGGGACTAATAATCGCTAACAAGACAGACATATTTATTGTAAGGATGTTTCGTTGATAATAATATCGATAAAATTAGGTTATTTAAATAAAATCCCTTGATCTTTTTAACGATTGGTCACTTGGTAATGAGTTCTGTATTGGACATTAATTTCAATATAATGTTGGGCACAAGATTATCATACCAATAGTAAAAAAAAACTGGACAACCGCGAGTCGGGCTCGGCCATCGAGGGTTCCGTACAAAAATTAAGGTCTCGAGTTTTTCTGAAATTCAAGCTTAGCTTAACCAGAGCTCTTTCATCTAATACCTCACTTCAATTAGCGGTTTTAATACGAAATTTTAACCTCCACTTAAGACTATTATCTTTAGGATTTAACCACAAATATGAACTAGTACTAAATGTAGATGCTAGCTGCCAAATTTCATAATTTTAAGTCAACCAGAAGTACCCTATTAATTTTATAGTATCGAAATACCCATAAAAATAAAATAAATTAAATAAATTAGCTTCACGCTGTATCCCGCACACAGCAGGGTAGGCAGAGGGAACCTAGTGTTAAGACACTCCGTTCCCCAATTTCTGCCGAATTCTGGAGGCATTGCGTGTTGAGTGACAGAACTCAACGAGATCCTCGAGTGTGGATCGAACCCACAACCAGTCGGTTTTGCTGTCACACCTCGTGCCACTGCGCTACGACCGGCCTCAAAAATACCCATTTTTTGCGATATAAACAGCGATATCTTTTTTTAAGTCATTTTTTTTTTCAGAATATCATAGTCGCCGTAGATCTGAGTATATGGTTTAACTTCAACTCGACATCTTCAAGCATTTCTGAGATAAAAGCTCTTTACAGACAAACAAACAAACATACAGACAGACAAACAGACGGACAACAAAGTGATCTTACAAGAGTTCCTTTTTTCCTTAAAAGTACGGAACCCTAATTACAATTCACATGGCATTTTTTTATAATATAACCACAATTTCTTTTTCCATTATAATAAAACTCTGTATTAAAAGTGCTAACAGCAACATTTACTAAACATATCTTAATCAAATTATCACAAATACAGTTTAATTCCAATAACTGAAATATTTACGAAACAAAACACTCGATAACAACTTATCGATAAATTCCATCACTATCGTATTTGGGCAGGTGGCGAAACAGACAAAGGCCATATCATTATGTTGTCTTGTTACCGGCGCTCGCGCATCCCAACCGAAGCGCGATAATTCAAAGTAATTACTTCGTATACTAATAACTACGCTGTGGAACACTTCCCATGATAATTTTGGTTATACTACTCAAATTAAGTGGTAACGTATGTTTAATTGATGAAAGTTTTATTTTTTTTCCTTTTTTCTGTGTTGGGGTGGAGTTTTTTAATATAAACTTTTTTTAAAATTTAAATTATATAAAGAGTGATCGCTACGTCTTTCCTCTTACCATCAAATACTTAATTGCTGAATAAATGGATTAAAGAAGCCAAAAAATATTAACATCAGTTCGAAGGAGTTTCGAATTTTTCAAAAGAAGTTTCTTTCTAACTCAATTGGCACTGTTACTTAGGCACGTTTCAATGCATCAAAAAGGTACCAGTAAAAAAATACTTGTATAGGTGTTACAAGTATAAGAATAAAGTAAAATAGACTACATCATAAATTTATCAAAATCAATCTTAATCGTTTTATCCTATGTAAGTATATAGAATAAAAGCAACATTTATTCAAGACTTAGTAAAGGAAAAAATGAAATTAATGGTTTAAAAAATACTCCATATAAATAAACTCGTCAAAAGAACTTTAGACGTTATCACATTAGTGCAGTCGATAATTACCTACTAGTTGTATGGGCGTTCTCGTATACATCATTTGTGTTAAGATGTTATTTTAAATTACCTTCAACCTTGAACTCGCTTACACTAGACGAGAACGTCGTGAGATTTATTTAACTGTAGAGTTTCTTATTCAGATCATTAAAGAGAGTACAACAATTTTAGTTTTATTTATTTTTAGGTATAATGGAATCAACTTTTTTCTTTTCAATATGAAATTTAATTGAAATATCATTTGTAAGATCTCAAAATATTATTGTAATATAATTATAAATTTTCGTTTATTTTCAGTTTTAATAATTTACTTAGCTTTCTAAATATTAAATAAATAAAATTGATTTAGATATATATTAGATTTTGGGGCACTGGTTAAGCAATCAAATAGGTGAACTTCAATCTAGATATCAAAAAATATCAATAGATATGTAACCTACAATTCATCATCGAAATTTCCAATTTTTAACATTTTAATTTTTAAGGCCTCCTCGGTGCGTAAGCACAAGCATATAACTAAAATGTATTCTGAATTCAATTCTCACTCGGGGGAATGATTTTTTGTTAAGGCGTCGAATTAGCCACTTTTCTGTTTTTTATTTTAAAAAGTGGGTATTTTTTTTAATGTGATCACATCCTCATAAATTATTTCAATATTTAAAAGTATTTATATGTTATATGCATGTTGCATCTACCTGAAGAGACTGAAATCTGGGCATAAAGCCAAAGCTGGACTGCACCCTCGCCAATACTTATGCCAAATTCTTCTTTTATTGCCCTTAAGGATAACGTCCAAATGGACTACTAGACGAAGAAATCATTTTAATTTGACAGATATGTTACAATATGCAAGTTTCTCGTATATTAAACTTTGTAATATTGTAGACTCAATTAATGTACTGTGGCCATAATGGTTGCGTTTTGTTTACTGCACTACGCTCTATTTTCATTTCATTTCGCTATCTTTGGCGGAAAAAATACTGTGTTGAATGTTAGTTCTCATATGCATTAGTTTAAGTGCTATAATTTAAGAAAATTATATTAACTACATACTTATTTTCGGAAGTTAAAAAAAAATCGATCATTGGTGCTTATTGGTTACTGGTGCCATGATCCTTAATTTTTCCCTTAACTCGAACTATCAATCATTACATATGGGTCCTAATTTGAATATAAACATTACCAGTGATAAATATTTAACTTTAAAAAGTCGACCATTTAGTAAAATAATCAAAATTCAAATTTTTCAATTGATAAGACCAAAATTTATTCCATTCAAAGCAATAAATAAGACGCGTTTCTGAGTCCGCAAAGATAATTATGACAGAATAAACGGATTCCAATTAATTAATAATCTTTACTTCATTTATAACGATCAAATAAAGTTTTAATTTGAATACATAATGATTATTGATTGAAGAAATCGATTTATTTTTTTGTAGAAGGAAACGTTTTTTTTAGCGTCACGCTGTATCTCGCATAAAAAAGGGTAGGGAGACGAAACCCTGTGCTAGGTTGCTCCGTTTCCCATTTTTCGCTCAATTCTGGAAGCATTGCGTGTCGAGTGGCGCAACTCAACGCCGCACTTTTGCCTCGACACCAAAGCGAAGAAATTAAATATTAAATATTTTATTTCTTCGAGTGGGAATCGAACCTACAACCTATCGCGTTTACAGGCAGTCTTTGTGCTCGTGCGCCACGACTGGCTTCAATTTTTTCATATGAAATAAAATAATCTAATAATCAATCCACTCTCGGGAAAATGAATTATTTTCGTATATCTAAAACAGGACTAATTGCGGCGTTGATCTCAGACAGAAATGGAGCACTAAGTGTCTCGTCACTACATTCTCACTACGTTCTTTTCTATTTAATATAAATAAAAAAAGATAAAACGTAAAGCCGACAAAAAAATATATATATTGATGAATTTTTAATATACCCCATATAAGCTAAGATAGTATTACTTTATTATAAATGAAATATTGAAATAATGTATGCTAATTTATTATAACACTAAGATCGTTTTAGCACAAACGATAAACATTATAAAATTCCAGATTAACTTTTCCATTTTTGCTATAAAATTAAAGCTCAAGTAAGAATAAAGTGGACATGATTTTAATTTAAATTTAAAAAATATATTTAACAAAAGATACATTAATTATTTAAAAATAAGATTTTTTCTTTGTCGAATAATCTACTATGGTGCGTACAGATTTCAATTATTTGAGTTCAAATTCAAACTTACAAATGAAACAAGTTGGTGTTCGAGAAGGTACTGTGGTGAATTAATTTTACATTATCTCTTAGATTGTACTGTCAAATAGGAGTAGGTACTGTATTTGACACTGTAATTACAATTTTTTTATATAGAAGCAAAGATAGTGATCTCCAGATATATTATTGTTAAGATAATTATATAAATAAAATATGTATTATATATTATTCCGATCTCGTATTAATAATAGAAATAATAATAAGTACATATTACTAGAAAATGAAAAACTAAAATACTTAATTACCCAAAAATTTCGAAAAAGTTATTAAATATTACTATGAATAAAAATGAATAACGAGTATTTGCTTTTATACGATTCATATTATACATATTTAATAGTTTTGCGGTGTTTGATTGAGCTGTATAATGGAGTTGAATTATATTTCAACGAAATTTTATGTTGTTCATATAGACTTAATTCATAATTCTAGCTATATTCACACCGAAGTATTCTGCCATTATTAAGAACTTGTTAACTCAAAAAAAAAAAAAACGCGTATCCCTATTCCAGTAGTGTCAAATTCAAAGCGCATTATTAACACGTCGGACGCAGCACGTCGTATCTCGCGCACGTGAAACTCATAACATTCATAAAATGATTACGTGAGAAGAACTAAGTGTACCCTCGTCTGGCTTTCCGAGTGAAGCCGCGTATTGCTATGTCGCTTTCTAAGAGTACAGTTAGGACCTATTTAGTTGACTTTTTGGTAAATTTTTTAGTATAAAATACTTTTTTTGGTTAATGAGAATAGTGGAAAGCGGGAAACGGAAGTGGCTGAATGGGAACAGAGTGCCTTGACACTAGAATCCCAGGTTCCTCTTATCTATCATGATTCTACGGGGTACGGCGTAAACCTAAAAAACTACATAAGTGATGATTCCTTGGATTATTCGATTAATTTGACAGCTTTCTTTTCAGTATGTTTTTAGCTATCTTTTCTTACCAAGTATTTTAAAATTATGATTTTAATATAAATTAAATTTATATTTTTATGCAATTCATTTTCAAATAACTAAAAGATTTAAAACAAAGGCATTTTGGACTTTAATTTTTAATACGGAACGTACGAAGTATAAAGAGTGTGACCTAGTTGAGAATTATGGTTTAGAATTTTCTTATAATTAAAAAGAAAAAAATGTATGACATGAATTCTTGTTTATTCAGAAATATCATAATTGTTTTTTTTTTTCATAAAAATCATTATTTATTTATAATATTCTAAGTATAATTTACATAATAGTTATAAAGTATACCTGTGTATAAGTAAATACATTTCGTCAATAATAATTTGTTGAAAATTATACGACAGACTACATAAATTCTCTACATTATTATAAACATGATGCTCATTTTACTATAATTTAGCTGTAATTAAAACGATATGTCGACAGAACAAACAATAATAGCCACAACAAATAATCAGCCATCAATGGCAGTCCAAAATTTATGGATAATTTTAACCTTAATTTAATTATCACACTGCACAATAGTAGAAAGATAGTAAAAAAACATAAACTCTACACAAAGGACTCAGAGAATAAAAATAAAATGTATACACCTTTATCGATAACAGTATCTGCTTGGCTTACGAGCGGCAATTACGGAAGAATTACGTCACTCTTTAGTTTCCGTTCAGTATGTAAATACACAGACACACAAACAAATTCCGACTCATTAAAGTGTAAATTATTTTGATCCTTTTATCTCTTCCGTTTTTACATCGCTATTTTCGTACAATTTGGTTAAAACTATTTCGATAACGATATATATATTGAGGCCAGTCGTAGCGCAGTGGCACGAGATGTGACTGTAAAACCGACTGGTTGTGGGTTCGATCCCCACTCGAGGAGATAAAATATTTACTTAAATGTATATTTCCATTTCTTCGCTCTGGTGTCGAGGTTAAACGCGGCGTTGAGTTCTGCCACTCAACACGCAATGCCTCCAATATTCGGCAGAAAATGGGGAACAGAGTGTTTTAACACTTGGTTCCCTCTGCCTACCCTGCTGTGTGCGGAATACAGCGTGAAGCTGATTTTTATATATATATTTATTTATATATAGAAGTATATTGGAGTGGTAAATGCATTTTTTACCGTGCACATGCGGTTAATTCAAAGTTAATAGGGTGGTAATGCGCTTTTTATGTTAATTAAGTAATTAAACGGTGACGTTAATAATAATACAATAGAGCCGACTAATTACCTGAATTCGATGTAAATCATGCTTTGGTTGAATTAATAAGGGATTAAAATGTAATTATTTAATTAACATACGCATGTTTCAGTATGCAGATAAAAGAATTAAAATCGTTCCATGTGAATATTTGAAAGTCATAGATATATTGATTGATAAATATTATTTTTTTCAGCTTCACGTTGTATTACGCTCATAGCAGAAAACATACAATTAAAAGTAATATTTATAGCTATACACACAGTATAAGTATAGTATTATAGTTTATATTTTAAATTAAGATACATAAAATTCAATTTACAGTTTATCATTCCACTGAGTGGAAATAGCACCTACTACGATCACGTTTACAGTCAGATGGTCTCCCATTGCGGTAAGACTCGGCGGCTTCCAATTTATCATAATTTTATTAAGGTTTGTTTAAGTTTTAAAAAAATAACTTAGAACAAGCTAACTCCGTCTCAGTCTAAAACCCAAAAGGTATTTACAATGCAAACATCGACGCCAGACTCCTTTGTTCGTACCCTCATTTGGCTGCAAGACCCTTTAGCCATCTACCCCATTAAGCAAAAAATTAAAAAAATATAAAAAAGTAAATTAAAAGCCGAGACTAGAGTCCGGGCTATTTAGGCGTATATAAAAGTGTTTAATTAAACTGTTGTTATTGATGGGGTCGCCACTAGGTGGCGTTTAATCAACAGCTCGCCATTCTCCATGTTTTTCTTCTATTTTTCCTTCATTGTGATACTGAGATAGTGAATGCTTATAATGGTGGGCTTTAATCACGATCTAAGGATAACTCGTATTTGCCGGAGTATTTGTAAATAGTATACTCGCTTCATTTTTTTCTAAATTGTTTTGGTTCGGTTAGAATAATTATTTTTTAAAAATATAATAAAACTGTAAAAGGGATCAATTCTGTGTACTGAATAATAAATGAAAAACTAAAACTAAGCCCACACGAGCGTAATCTAAGCGTACACGAGCAACAGAAGTAAAAAAAGAGTTTTTCAAAAACTATTTTGTTATATGGATATTTGTTCTCAGCTATAATCTACTTTTGAAGTTTCGAATATCTGATGTGGTGGTGCCCTAGCATCCCGTCTTATCTATAAGAAATATATTATTATAGTGCCTTGGAAATAATCTTACTCTCAGTATGCAAGACTTGAAAGGCTTTCCAAGAGGCGCGATTATACGTTTTCTAAGAAAGTATTTTTCTTTCAGTGTGAAATAATACAACAAAATTATTAAAAACTTTTTATTTAATTCAAAAATATATTTATAGAAGTGTGCTCTCATGTGTTGTGTGGATGTATGCTACATAAATGTAGATTTGTTATATAAATGTAGATTGTGTTTATCTACTAAAAATTATTAAAATTATTTTTTCATTATATAAATAAAAGAAGTAAATGAAGACTACACTACACTATACTAACACCACATTAGTATGTAATTACGAAGACAGGGGAATCAGTATGATTAACTTGCTGGAGTATTCACAGTACGACCTAAACCTGTAAGTATTTCCATACTCTATTAGAATCATATTTTTCGTTATTTATGAAGTTGCTCAATATATATACCAAACACATATTTCTCTGTTTAAACACAAAAAATCGATCTGAGTGCAAACACACAAAATAATTACCATTAAAAAAAAGACTCAAATTATCGAAATTTTCGTTAAAACCCAATTCCTTAGCCGAAATTCATTAAAAAGCTAAAGCGCCATTTCAAAATGAATGTAGTTGCACAAGAATGTAATTGAAATGTCAGCATTAATTTGTAACTTTAACTTTGTTTTAAGACAGCGCCTTAAACCGAGCGTTAGTAAGAATGCAATTCCATTAATTTAAATTATTTTGCGGGCTGATGTAATTTGTTGGAGATTTCACTTTAATTTGCACCTCTAGTATTTTGTACGTACTGGCTGGCATACTTGGAAACATTATTTTATTAATAAAATGGCTTTACAAATAGGTGTTATGTGAGCCAAGTTGCTGAGACAGTGTCTGGTAGTTTTATGCGTGATTTTAGTATTTAATTGTTCTCGTCGATGTTATGTTTGAAAAAAGCTCTAAATTATTATCTAAGTGTAAATTCGTATTTCTATATATATAAAGAGGCCGTCGTGGCACAGGGACACACTGGTGCGATGGAAACGTAATGGTTGTGGGTTCGATTCTCACTCGGGGAAAAAATATTAAGTATTTTTATTTCTTCGCTCTGGTTACGAAGCAAAGTGCGCTGATTTCCGCTACTTAACGCACAATTCCTCCAGAATTCGGCAGATAGTGGGGAATTTTCGAAGTATCTGAATGGGAATGGGATGTCTTAACTCTAGGTTCCTTCTGCCTACCTTGCTATGTTCAGGAGAAAGCTAAAAAGTTTAAATTAAAGAACTTCGATATCTTAATTTCGAACATTCTAATTAACTTCGATCTAAATTCTTCATTTGATAACCTTTACTTAAGAGCGTTCACCTTAATTTCCAAATAATTACATAACAGTTCGTGTAAAAATATTTCTACTAAATCGTCAAACAACACGAAAATGTATGTAGATTTTATATTGAGAACATCACAATTATTTATGAATGTTCCTGCTCAGTAATTGGTAGGTATTAAAAATGGACACACATCCACTTTTGTGAGCTTTCACAAATGGATTTCATTTATTTGAAACGGAAAATAAACGGGATACTAACAGAAATGCTATGTTGATGAGTAATTTGAAATGACATTAAGTGCATGTTGTTGCTGCTGTTGGATGATATGGAAAATAAAGAAAAATATCTTAAGCTATATTATGTATGAAAATATTTTTTATATGTATTCTACTGATTTAATATTAGAGGCCGTCGTGGCGAAGGGTCAAAGTCAAGCGTAATCTAAATGCTACAGTTGTAAGTTTGATTCCCACTCGTGGTAACTCAGGGAAATTTTTAGATAACTTCTGCCAAACAAAATATTTATTGTTATTTTCTGCGCTATATTGAGATTTAGTGTTTAAGTAAGAATAAAACCTTTAAGAAAAAAAATTGACTACAAGTCCTGGATGAATGCTCTGAAGGTCGTATATAGTACAAATGACCAGCTAAACTACAAGAAATAGATATGGAGCCATATTTGTTGCTAGTTTAAACATATGTATTATGTATACCTTTATTGTGACGATGTTTATTAACGATATAATTTTTATAGGGCCAAAACGGTACAGTACCTGTAAACGGAACGAATGTCTCTGCTCTGACGGGACAAAGCGCGGAGTTAAGTTTCACTACTTAACTTATCTGCCTATCCTGATATATACATAACATAATAAAGATAATTACAATTGTAATGTAAGTACTAAAAATGTGTCATATACATTTTTGCCAACTAAAAAATCATCTGCCACAAGGAATTTTAGCTAGAATATTTTTTTGCGGTTATCATTTCAAAATTTTTCATAAATCTCAACAGTTCAAATTCGGAACACCAGTTTAAAACCGGTGCCAGCTGTCAGGCGAGACGTGGTCGGTTCCGGTTCGTCATTTATTTTGTTTAATATAACTTTGATTTATGGTAAAGTACTTGTAGGCTGAATAAATATACACTTTTGTCTTTTTTATGCATTTTTCGTCTTCAGGATAGATTAATGTACTTTTTTAGATATAATAAAAAATTTACAACTTTTATTGTAAGCTATTGTATAGCCTATCTATCTATATTATACATATTAAAATATATCTCTTTTGTCTTAAAGATAAAGGCAGAATGCTTATGTGCTAAAAGGGGCGGTGCTGGTTATGTTCCTTTTTCCTGCTTCGTTACCAGTTATAGTTATAATTTTAAAAATCGACTTTTTATATACATATCTATGTATGTAAAATATGAGGCCAGTCGTGGTGCAGGTGTGAGCGCAAAGTGTCACTAACAATAAGTTTCACCATATGATAAGCATTATTAGTTACTTTTTAAATAAACTAAATATATAGAACACAGTGACTTACCATAATCCAATCTCACTAAATTTTAAAGAAATCTTAAAATATAAAAAACTTTATTCATGTATATTCTTTTAAATACTAATAGTAAAGATATAATAATATCTCGCTGCAGTTATAAATGTGGTTTCAACATTAAACTGCGCTGCGGCGTCTGTTTCGACATTAATTTTGTAATTAAGTGAACGATTTAATCGAATGTTTAATTCGTTTGTGGCTGTCCGACGTGTCTGATTGTTGTTCTTATTTTCTTTTTAATGTAATTTTTAATCTATTATTTTAGGATAATTATTTCATTCATTTATTCCATTGAAAATTATCTACATTGAAAAAGCTCTGTTAAGAAAGAAATGATGAAGGTAGGTTTTGAGGATGTCTTCACCTGCAGAGAAATACTTGCTGCTAACACTATCATTTTTTTATATAATTGATTATCAAAAAGATACCAAAACATATGAAAAAAATGTAGTGACCAACTTAAATAGTGATTAATACAAAAAAATCAGTTTTAAATGTCAACAAAAATAACAAATAACAATCTTCCAAAACGTTACCACACGTGAACGAGAAATCGAATGTGTTACTATAAACATCACTTAAAAATAATAGTTCAAGAGATGCAAATACTTCACATTTCACAATCAAACATCAATTTCATTTTACTTATTATCGGACATTGCTATTCAAATATCAACCTTGTTTACTATTAAAATTTGACTTTTCGATTAAATTTTGATTGTCGATGTACAGTTTTAATAACTTAACGTTTATACTCACATTTGGGACGAAGTAATTGCTGTAATAACAGAAATCATAATATGCCGAATATGTAGAGATGTTGACCGTATTGAAAAATGTAATCGGATTTTCCTCTTTATTTATAGCTGTATAGAGTATATTTTTGTATAAATGTTCCATATATGGTACAAACCTGTCAATAATAGCGTTGGCCTTTGCTCTGAGCGGTGTCGAAAACATATTTACGTGTTTAATAATATAATTATCTCGTAAGTCGTGTATCAGATGATGCGTAATTTTATGGGTTTATTCGCGCCATGGGAATGTTATGGCGAAGTAATAGTCATAAATAATATAGTTGATAGTGCAGTGGAGAAAGTGCGAACCGTATTTCGTTTTGAACGTTCATTAATTTTAGATCGTGTAGATTTCGTTCTAAATATTTTATTATTATATCGATATTTTAATTAATTTTAATTAGAATAATGTTATTTAGTTAGAATAATGTAATGCAAAAAAAAGCAATAAAATTTTAATTATACTTAATTATTTTGTCAAGGATTATAATAAACTAGCAACCGACTCGCGGCTTCGTCCGATTGAGCTACATAATTATGAATTTATTAATCTGCATTACTTTCAATTTCAAATAATAATATAAATTTGCAAAATAATATCTATTTTTATATTGAAAAGTAAAATTTCAGTCAATACAATAAAACAGTTATAGCAATTTTGTCGAACAACATTCGTTAATTAATGGTTTACTTTTTTATTTATAAACCAAATGAAATAAAACAAACACAAAATATTAAGGGAAGCTCACAAAACTACAAAACATAGTGAAAACTGCAATTAAAATTGAACGTATGGCTTAGTTAGTCAAAGCTATTAGACGGTATCCAAAAAGGCGCGGGTTCAAATTCCGGTATATTCAAATTTTTATATGTTTTCTAAACAACAAAATTGCATTTTATTTTCATTTGATATTAAAGGTTATTTTATTACATACATAAATATCAACATACACAACGAAACAGCCTAAAGCTGAGCACGTCTAGTGTTACGGTATATAGCGACAATAATTTAACGTCAGTGGCACTTGCATTGAAACCGCACTACAATTTAAGACCTATGCAATAAGACCGCATTGTCTGCCATATCGTGTTACTTGTGTTACGCTCGAAGCTTATATTATGGTTTATTTTTTTATTATTTATTGTTTAATATTTTTTTTATTTATTGTTTTTTGTTTTAGCTTCACGTTGTTTCCCGTATGCAGCAGCGGATTAGACAAAGACTACTTATTAAGACAAAATCATTCCGCATAGCCTTCCTAATTTTTGAGACATTGCATTTTGATAGTGGAACTCAGCACCAGAAATTCACTTCCTCGACTGGAAACCGAACCCAAAAAGATATCGATTACAGTTAGAAGCTATACCACTGAGCCTAAGTTTTTAAATATAGGTTAAAAACAAGACATGCAATAAAAACAACATTCTGAATAGATATATTGTTTTATTCGCCCCACACTGTACACGTTAAACGGAATAATAAATTTTGTCAAGAAATATAACAATTGCTGGACCATTTTAACTTTTAACCGGAGCTTAAATCTTTCAAGACCGAATGCCTTATTCACCAGTGAGCTTGATGAAATGGTACACCAGCCAAGCGAACCGTGTGGAGATGGTTCCATAAAAAAGTCATAAAACTTTAACACAGGAAAATCAAGGGGTTTCGAATCTAAGAAGTTTCGTTACTAAAATTTATATTTTGTGGATTTTAAGGCTGTATATAAACGTGGGTAGTACTTATGTACGTTATTTAGTTTTGTAGTGACTTTAATTTAGCAAACCTTGAGTTAAAACTATGTTAAGTGATATGGGTTTCTTAGCTATTTCATTAATTTGGAGATTTCTTTAGCGCGGTATTGAGTTCAGTTACTCAACACGCAATGCATCAAGAATTCGGCGAAAGGTAGGGAATGGAAGTGTTTTAATGAGTACAGAGTGTCTTAACACTAGGCTCCTAGTTTCCCCCTGCCTAAAATACTATATTCGTGAAGCTAAAAAATCATAAATTGGGACTTTTTAGAAGTCAGTTGTGACGCAGAAGCATAAGTGTGTGACTGTAAATGTGACAGGTTGCGAATCGAGTTCCGCCAACCAACACGCAATTCCTCCAGAAGTCGGTGGAAAGTGGAGACACTAGGTTCCCTCTAACTACCTACCTGCTAACTGTGATGAAACTGAAAAATAAGGACTTTAGAGGCTTTCGTGGCAAAATTAACTAGCCTCAGACTATAAACGCGATGACCAAGGTTCTTCACTCAGGGAAATTAATAATATTAATTTTTTGTCATGTACTCGTTCAAGCGTCACGTTGAATATACACGCGAATAATGGAGACACAAGCAAAGCAAGGTAGACACCTTGCTTTGCGATATTTAGTTATTTGCTCATCCTACCAAACTGCAACTATTATTAGTAATTAACATCTTTCATAACACGAAACGAAAGAAAGTTTAATTTTTCGTCTGAAGAAATCGGTACAATTAAGAGCAATCGCCTAAACGATTAATTAATTAAGCCAATAAAGATATCTACGACTGTTTCAATTAAACATATCGTCAAGACATACAATTGAAATTACGTCATTTTTCGTATTGTAAATGACTCTATGTACAAATTGCATTCTTCTGTCATGTGTCTTATTGAATCTTGTTACTAAAGCAAATGTTGTGGGTTTGATTCCCATTTAATAGATAATTGCATTTTATGTATAGATTCTTTTTCCTGACTGTTAATTTACTAAATACATTTAAGTTAACACTTATTCGTAGCAGTAAAATAAATGCAATATCTACAGCTCCAGCAACCCTCTTTTGACTCAGTCACTATCATCGACCTCTTAATCCATATTTCGTGCCTCTTTGACGACCTTCCGCCAGTATTAGATACTCTTTAGATATTTATTTATAAATATTCCTAAAATTTGTCAGAAACATCAAAATCCTTTACTATAGCTATAGGTATATTCAAAGGTTTCACATAGCATAGTTTAGCATTACAGTTCAAAACTTATATTTGCGGTGAAAAGTTCCATTACTATTAGTTAGATACGTAAACAATACAAAATTATTATTTTTTTAAGAACCGTACAGAAAAGTATAAAAATTTTAAATATCGGAATTAGACTCTGCGCCTCTTGGAAGCCGTCCAAGCACTCTGCTTTTCGTATTTTTACAGTGATATTTGCTCTATATAGTGAATTGTCACTGTAATTGAAAATGTTGGTGCTCGTGTTGGACGCAAATCCTTAGCAAATTGCTAAATATGTCACACAGATGTTATTGTCTCATTAAGTTTATAATAATTAATCATTTTAAATTTAATTAGAACTGTTACTTATATAAAATAGCGTGGGTTAATATATTAGAATTTGAAATATGTAAATTATTTTCTATGTATATACCTTAATTTAGTACCCAAATTTTAGTGTTTTAGTAGCAAAATTTTATCAATTAGGTATTTAAAGAAATAGTATACTTTTAAAAAATCTTTCGTTACTGACTACAATGCGTAATACAAAACAGCTCAGTATAGAAAACTGGTATTTGATCTGTTTGATATTGAGTCCATAGGAAGTATAAGGAAGTACTTAGAGATAAGTCCCACTAAAACGAGAAAAAAAAAGATTTTATAGTCCACCCAAACGAAATGGTTGGCTATAAGCTCGAACATAATAAAACAAGAATACATTTCCAACTAAATATTTCTCTAATAAAAAGTAGGGTAAAATGCTTCAATTTCTAAAACAGCCCTAAAGCAGTATACGCCAAAATATCCATCATAGAGATAAACGGCTATATCGTTGAATCAGTAATAATCACCTTTAGATAAATCCTCCTTATGTTAGCGCGAGGCGAAAAACTTTCGCTTCACAAGATAGTCATTAGGTACCCTCATAATATACGATAGCTGGTTCGACGCGCTCTTCAATCTAGCCATAACTCTACAGTAGGGTGGACGAGTCGTGGCCGCCATGTAGTTAGAACTTCTAAACTTCTACACATTGTTTATTCGGGACGAAAGTCAAAAGTAAGGAAAATTGTAAAATCGATGTGCACATTTATCTACAGCTAACTTCAGGGCGGCCACGACTTGTCAACCGTACTGTACACGTAAGAGGATTGCCTCTATAAGGATATCGCAACAAATTGACTGTAATTTTGTTTTTTCTTCTCACGAGCACAAATCTGAATAGATCTCAAAGTAACCGTAGGATTAGATCTCACGAACGCGAGAAAATTGCTTATGTGAATCCATTTGGCTAGTATGCTCTTTCGCGCTAGCTCAGTCGTTCGATATGGGACTTTTATGACTGTGAACTCTGTTGATAGGTGTATTAGAATTTTATACTTATATTTCAAAGTATTAGAAATATTAAATCTACTTTGCGTTAGGTTGGATTATTTTTACAATCCCGTTTGTCCAAAAGTCTTATTGAAAACATTTTAGGCCAATAGGTCTATAAATATTTAATATTTACTTAGTGAACTTAGTGTAAAAGAGTAACTCTAAAAATAATACATATGTGTATAAAAGAGTTTTTTTAGTTTCACGTTATATACCGCTCATAGCGCAATATACAGAGGGCACCTGGAAACCTACGGTTAAGAGACTTTGTTCCTATTATGTTAATAATTTCATTTTCACTTTCCGTGCGCTTTACCTCGTTACCAAAAATGTTAATATTTTATTCCCACGAGAGCAATGCCCCAGGAATTCGGCAAAAAGTAGGACACGGAGTGTCTTAACATTAGGTTCTCAATTTCCAGAGGGGATACAGCGTGAAGCTAAAAAAATAAGACGTCAATATTTAAAGGGTTAACACTATCTAATATTCTTACGAATATATCTATTTTAAAAATCTCTTACATTCATACCTGATACAACTATTACAGCCAAAAGATAATTCGAAAGAAATGACTGGGCAATAGCTAGAAAAACTCAAATGATCATTACAAACGTTAATTATACATAAAAGTAAACATGTAGTAGGTGAAGAATGACAGCGGCTCTACAAATCAGACGTGGCTTGGGGCTACATGAAATGATGGTCACTATCAACTTGAGTCAGCATAATTACATATGAGAATATGAGAAAAAAAAATAAAAAATAGTATAGACAATGATCACTGAATTTTAAAGTAATTATTATAATGCAATTACTAGCACGGAATAGTTTTTAGTAATTTTGTTGCTTTACATTTTGAAGATGCATACGAGTACATTTGTATACTCAAAAATTAATGTCTTTATCTTTGTTATGTGATTTAAGAAATCTATTATGGCTGCGTTATGGCGCAGGAGAAGCATGCGACTGTAAACGGGACGGTTGTGCGTTCGATTCCCACTCGAGGAAATGAAAAATGTTATATTTTCATTTTCTTAAATCACTTTTCACATTGCCTCTCTCTTTTGTTGTGTATATTCTTTCATTATGTATAATGCTAATACTGTGGCATTAAAACTATTAAATACTTTTAATTATTAACAACGCCTACAAAATTCTATTATTACTCGTAAACTTAAAATTTAATAACCGCTAATGCTGTGTGGTATATTGTACAATAATTTCCAAACAAGTTCTGGCTTATCGTTTTATACCGGAAGTAGAACGTGTTAACGCTAGAAAAATGGGTGGTAACTGTTTTTTTCACATTTTTATTACTTTTCTATTTTGTTATGACGTTAAAAATAGTCGTTAATGATTATTTACATAATAAAATAAAAAAAATATATAAATTCAACGCCTTTTTGGAAAGTCCGACTGTAGGTATACAACAAATGTTCGGAGTAAGGAGTTTGATTACTACTCGAACATCCTTTCCATTTCTTATTTTTACTTAGCTATAATTTATACTAGATAACATTTAGAGGTTGTAATTTTGTTATACATTATGTTATATGATGAGGCCAGTCGTGGCGCAAGGGCACAAAGTGTGACTGTAAAACCGACTGGTTGTGGGTTCGATCCCCACTTGAGGAGATGAAATGTATACTTAAATTTATATTTTCATTTTTTCGCTCTGGTGTCGAGGCAAAGCGCGGCGTTGAGTTCTGCCACTCAATACGCAACACCTCCAGAATTCGACAGAAAGTGGGGAACGGAGTGTCTTAACACTAGGTTCCCTCTGCCTACCCTGTTGTGTGCATACAGCGTGAAGCTGACATGTTATATTATTAATAATATTATACGTTTAATAACATTTTGATACACAAAACAAGAAAAAACATATAACAATATCAAGTTATCGCAATAACTAACCGCTTTCCGATCTAAAGAAAATTTACAACAGGCTAACAGCTAGCGTGCGCAATGAATAATTTTCAAACATTTTAAAGGAACGAACCAAGTTTATATGTGAGTTGAGTAATTGCTACCATTATACGATTGTACAATACTCTCGCTAAGGAACACTGCACACCATAAATTCCATTTTACGCCTTTGATTAGCTAAAGCTCATGTTACACCACTATAGGAGTTGTGTTCGTATTCGTATGCAGTGGTTGCAACTCGTGCGTTTCACTGAGCGTGGACCACCCTTTCGCCTTCTTTTTTAAGGATTTTATTTATTACAAACTTTATAATAAAGAACTTTATAATAAATGTAGATGTGTTTTTTAGATTCACGCTGTAACCCGCAGATATCAGGGTCGTTAGGGAATCTTGGAACCTAGTGTTAAGACACTCTGTTATTAAATTCTTATTACGTTGCGGGTTGAGTGGCGGAGTTAAACAAAAATATTTAAATGGGAATTGAACCCACAACTTGTCGCTTTTAAGGTCGTACGCTTGTGCTCCTGCGCACCTACTGATGCCTCATTTAAGATTTTACTTTTACTGTGTATCCCTTTGTCTACAGCTCTTCCGTTATTACAGTTACTAATTAAATGATTAACAGATAATTATTAATCGAGTGTATTGGCAGAACGCTAAAATTGGACATGTAGATTCCATCAAGAAAGGAGTTTTAAGATAGGAAAGAAAGAATTTGTTTACTCTTTTTGAGGTAATCGGTTTGGGAAATTCGGATAGATAAACCACAATACAAGGGGTGGGTTGAAAGAATGCAATAACATTTTATTTTCACTCATTCTTCACTTATCACGCAAAGTAATATAGTTAGGTTACCTATTTACACAGTAATACTATAAACACTACATTTTTTATATATAAATATAAAAAAGATTGTGTTAATTGCCATATTTTAAATATTTGAATTTGTCTGTATAAATTTAAGGAAAAATTTAAATTTAAAATTGCAACCAAAAAACCTGTTAAAATTCCAATCGAATAAATAATTTATTCTTTTCGAAATTGACCTTTTCTTTTGTAGCTGACGAAAAAGTATAGTTAATGACCGAAGATTCGCTCCACTGCGAGACGTCAAGTATAACAAATGATCCAAAAGTACGATGAGATAATTCCGACGTATCTTATTATAAAATTATTATCGATTTGGCAAGCTTCAGCACGGTTGTTATTCCAATTTATATTTCTATTTTGTTAATGTATGAACATTAATTTAATTAATAATTTAATTTTGATTCTAATTTAGATGAGTATTTGTATTCTGTATAGATTTTTCAAATAGTCTTCATATTGAAAAATGTAGCATGTATAAATTAAATATTATATTTGCTAGCAGAAAATGTTGTTTGAAAAATTATTTGATATCAGAATATATTAATTATTATATAGAATCATTTTAAAATCTAACATATACTCTGACGAAACGTAACAGAAAATAGCAATTTAATTAATTATTTTTTTTTCCACTTTTCCTATATTATAGAATTGTATTTTTTTAAGTAACCACATCGACTCATTGTGTGATATATCCACACTTAAACTAATGGTATTGGATGCAAAAAACAACGAATGAGAGATACAATACAAACTAAAAGTAGATTCGTATTAAAAAACCCGATACAATTTCGTAGTCGGACATAGCAGGATGACATTGCTGTACGTTGATTAATAGTCTGTACGATTGAAACCGAACCCCCACTGACAAACCAAATGGAATATCGAAGCCACTGTGCCTTTTGATATCGGCGCCATCCGCCGTTAATATATGTATTAGTTAGGTATAGCAGTGAGGTATTGGGTATATTCGATTCAATTAGTATGTAAATATACATAAATGTGTTTGTAATGATGTAGAAAAATATGATTTTTTTTGAGTATTTGTTATTTTTTCTTTGTTGAGAAGCTTATGTATTCATTTTAACATATTTATATATTTTTGATATGTTGATATGTAGAATATTAATTTAAATACAATACAATTACAAGGAATATCCGTACTATAATAAACAGACCAATATATTTTATTAGACTGTTTATCAATATATAAAGATCTTTCTAAGCTAGTACCTATTTGTGATATATAATTTTAAAATAAATTTTACATAAGGAAAGAAAAATAAATAACAGTCATTATTGATTTTTAACAACACTTTAATATATACTTTAAAATATAATCATTCACAATTAGTTTTATACGTACCTAATAAATATCACAAAGACGTAT
The DNA here is from genome assembly GCA_013421005.1 of Heliconius erato x Heliconius himera. Classification (NCBI taxonomy): domain Eukaryota; kingdom Metazoa; phylum Arthropoda; class Insecta; order Lepidoptera; family Nymphalidae; genus Heliconius; species Heliconius erato x Heliconius himera. The sequence goes on along the minus strand of JAATLQ010037962.1, from coordinate 2,517 downwards.
AATACCCGATATTACGAGTTAGCGAGCAAAGTTTTATGACTTAACATGTTCTTGAACGACGTCCTTAGTATCTTGTTAAATAAAAATATTTTATGCTTTTTAAAACATCCCGTATCGGCACCTTTGTATTGTTTATGATACAGGTGGGTATAAATTAGTTCAATGAACAGAAACCCGCTCTTAGGGTTCCATACTAAGCGGATTGAATCGGTTAATCTGATATATTTTTTTGTCTTGTATTGTACGTGAAATGACTTGTAGAGTCCTTGATCTCAACGAGGTGTAACTAAATGGTCAAATTTGAAAGAAATTGATATCCGTTCGTAGTCGCTCGTGATCGTAGATGATTACGCATGCTCCGGTTATCATTCGGATCTTTAATTAAGTAATTATTGAACCCTTTTAATTGTAGCTCTCGCTGAATAGCTAGTTGTTATAGAGGCACGATAATAAAGTAGTGTTGTGTTGTGATATAACGCAATAGTAGAAATATACGCAAGAACAAAAGATTATAGTTTTCTTTGTTTTATTTCTAGTTATTTAGTTAACTAAATATACTAATATATAAAAAATCCAATTAAATAATTTTTTTATTTTTTTTATTCGCCAGTTACGTCGTTAAGGTGTAAGGTCAAAACTTCTATCAAAATATACGTAATAGATACGTTTAAAATATTTTTTTCACTGATTGCTCGCCGTGCTCGCGTCGACGACGACCGGTGACCGTGTTGTTTGGAGTTATCATATAATCAACCTTATAATGTATAGACTACTGTCTGTATATGATTTATAATGGCTTCCGTCTAGGACATCATTCCTCTACGATGATTTTCAATCACATCCGACGCTTCGTTAGTCGCTATCTCAGATCAGTATTAAGAGCTCACAATATAATAGAAATGGCATGAGCTTTGTAGAAAAAATTAATTGGATGATGTAGGATTTTTAGTTATTACGGTAATAAATGATTACGCCTGTCTTATTAACAAGCTTTATGCTGTATTCTACATGTAGCAGGGTAGGCACAGGGATTTAGTGTTATAACACTCCCATTGAACAGCGGAACTCAATGCTGCGCTTTGCTTTCACCAGAGCGAGAACGAGGAAATCAAAATATTTAATTATTCATTTCCGTGAGTGGGAAAGGTACTCATAACCGTCGCGTTTACAGTCACACACTTGTACCACTGCACCACGATGGTCTCGAATGTTTACTTACTTAATCTGTCTTATAGCATGAAATACACTATGCATTTCTTTTCTCAACAAGCCATGCAACGAGTAAACATTGGGCCAAAAAAGGAAATCAACGTTAACGCCCAATATTAATAACCTATCTCCAACGTCAATCTTAGATTGTTTCATATATCTATCCAATCTAGAGATTGGATAGATATATGAAACTTCAGTAGACAACTTCACTAAAAAAATACTTCAGGCTGTCTATACAATTGTAAGCCAACATCTTGTACCGTTGGCAACATCAACAAGTAGCACAACACATGTAAATAAATTGAACCGGGCATTCCCGCGGGTCGATCTATCAGTAATTCACGTACTATTATCAATCAAAGAATAATGATTGATGGAATATTTTCCTCAGTAGCCAGATATCTTGTCTGGCTGTTGTTAATTAAGATGTCTATGTTTTCCTGAATGTTGTTGGTACCTTTTGTGTTAAGCTTCCCATTGTATCCCACGCACAGCTGGTAGGTAGAGGGAACCTGGTGTTGACATATTCTGTTCCTATTATGATACTTCCTTTCCTCACTTTGCGTAACAATCGAAGCATTATGTGTTGACTGGCGGAACTGAACGCCGTGCTTTGCCTCATTATTGGAGCGAAAATTAAAATTCATTAAATATTTCATTTTCCGAATGGGAATCAAACACAGAACCGTCGCATTTGCAGTCGCACGCTTGTGTCACTGCACTACGAACAGCCTCTGTCTGTGCATCTGCATTTTATATAAATAAAATTTGTAATAAATTTATATTATTATATATTTTTGTAAAATTATAACAACAATAAAAGTGCGGCATTGAGTTCCTCCACTCAATATGTAGAGAACAAAGTGAAGTTAGTCATGTTAGGAATAAGCTGCAAAAGAACTAGTGCTTCAACTGAAATAGGTTCATAAGTAGGCATTATTCAATTTAGCCAATACAAGCAAAATCTATAATACGCATATAACTGACCTGCGACTCTGATATTAACTTATAATGAGAACAGCCAGCTTTAAATAGCAAAAAATCAATAAAGCAACTATAGTAGATGAACTGGGCACAGTTTTGCAATATACCTATGCCATTCTTTTGTGGTAATTTATACGTTGTCTATAGAACTTAATATACTGACATATATATATATATATATATATATATATATATATATATATATATATATATATATATATATATATATATATATATATATATATATATATATATATATATATATATATATATATATATATATATATATATATATATATATATATATATATATATATATAT
>JAATLQ010037961.1:0-70590 GCA_013421005.1 Heliconius erato x Heliconius himera | reverse complement strand
CAGGTGACCGCGCGGGCGGCGCGCGACAAAGGCCGGCGCCCGGCGGGGGGCGGCCCGGCGGGGGGCCTCGGGCGGGCGGGGGCCGGGGGGCGCGGGCGCCGCGGGAGGGGGGCGCCGGGGGGACAGGTGGGAGGAGCGAGCGCTGGGCGGAGCAGATCGATGCACGGTGGGGACAAGCGACACTCGCTCTCGACGAACACTGTAAACACGACAAGAGTGTGTCGTTACGTAACTGTACCGCGCACGCCGCGCGGAGCTGCGTATCTCGCGTGCATCGCACGGAACACCTCGTTACGTCCAGATACGCTTCAAATAAATCGAGCCAATCCATGAAATTGAGTTGTTAAATCTTAGCCGCAATATCCACATTTATAAATAACTGTTTCAATGAATCCTATGTTTTGATTGCGATTTAGACCATTTGTAGAATGTTTTATGAACGTATGCGTAAAACTTTGCTCTACCTATACCTAAGTAGTCGGAATTTATAATTGAATTAATATTCAAAACTGCTATTTTTATACTTCCTGATGTTTATAAGCTTAATTTGAAATATTTCAATGTTTGATAGGTTTAATTTTTTTAATACAATTAAAAATATGTAACATTTTTATTAATCAGCAAATTGTAAACTATTTATTTTGTCACTTTAAAGTTTTCAAAAATAATTATATTCATATTAATGCTAATTTCATGAACAATATCTTAGACTAGGAGATCAATCATAGCGCAAGGAACCACTCGATTAATTTAAATATTCAATATTTTCACTACTCATTCCTCGCTCTCGTAACGAGACAAAGTGCGACATTCAGTTCACCTCCACGGAATTAAGCGGCAATTAGGAAACGAAAATGTCTTAATGGGAACCCAATGTCTGAACGCTGGGCTCCAAGGTTCCCTCTAGCTACCCTACAATATGCAGGACACAGCGTAAAACTAAAAAATCTCTTAGACTAGGTAGGTACAATTTCGACATAATTTATGTCTCTACATTTAGAAAACAACGCTTATTATATATTTTTTGTACAAAAATACTACCATAAAGTTACTTAAATTTAAAATAAAATAAACTTGAAATTAAAATATTCATTATCATCATAAGTTACGTTGCTCTATTCGTAAAAATATACTTACTTTAGTTAATATTAACTACAAGAACAACCTAAGAATAACTAAAGTAACAGAATGTCTCAGCGAAAAGAGGGGAACGAAGTGTCTTAACACAAGGTTTTCTCGGCCTACCCCGCTATATATGAGGAATACAGTGGTTACGCAAAAAAAATATTTATTTAGAGAACATAATAAGATTTTGATAAATAAAATATAAATAAAAATAAATAAATCAGCTTCACACTGTATCCTACACACAGCAGGGTAGGCAGAGGGAACCTAGTAAGACACTCCGTTCCCTACTTTCATCCGAGCTCTGGAGGCATTGCGTGTTGAGTAGCGGAACTCAACGCTGCGCTTTACCTCGACACCAGAACGAAGAAATGAAAATATAAATGCAAATAATATTTCATCTCCTCGAGTGGAAATCGAACCCACAACCAGTCGGTTTTACAGTCACACTTTGTGCCCTTGCGCCACGAATGGCCTCAAAATATTAAAAAAATATAAAAATGTTCAAACACTGAACTTTACAATAAGAATTATTTAGCTTTACACTATAATCGTTTGTGTGAGCGATATGTAATGTAGAGTCGAGACAAGTAGCGCCATCTATGTTTCTAAACAATAACTAATAATACCCAAATAAAAATTGTGATTTACAGAAGTAATGTTTGTGATGGAAAGAAATTTGTTGGCAAATAAAAAAATGTAACTACTCAATTTTTAGACTATTTAAAATATTTTAAATAGGTACTTATAATAAATAACAACAAAGACACCCACTCTAGAGGTAAACGGACTGATTGTGGGTTTGATCATCATTCATGTTAATGAAATATTTATTTAAAATTTATATTTCCATTTCTTCGCTCTGGTGTCGAGGCAAAGGGTGGCGTTGAGTTTCACAACTGAACACGCAATCCCTCCAGAATTCGGCGGAAAGTGGGGAACGGAGCGTCTTAACACTATGTTCCCTCTGCCTACCCTGCTATGTGTGGGATACAACACGAAAAAAAACGCATACTCTAAAATCCATTTTTTTCTTTCACCAATGACATAAAAGAAAATAATCTTCAAAGTATTTTTTGTAATATTAAGATGATTGTGATTTTTTTTTACCCTTTCTACCAGAAAACAAATAATATATCAATACATTATGGTTTTACGTAAAGCAAAGTTTTGATATTCTCACATTCATACTCCTCAAACTATTTTATAATAAATAAGTATATTATAATGTTACCTATTAGAGGCCGTCATGGCACATGGGCACAAAATGTGACTGAAATGCGACAGGTTCTGGATTCCATTCTTAATCATAGAAATGAAATATTTAATAATTTATTTTCTCCGCTCTGGTGTCTAGACAAAGCGCGTAGAAATTCACCACTCAACACAAAACGTCTCCAGAAATCGACAAAAAATGGGGAAGTGTTTCACTAACTAAGTTCCCTCTGCTTCTCTAATTTCTGCGGGATACAGCGTGACACTAAAAAAAATAACACACAAATAATTATTTATCTATATATACTTACTTTGGTAATGTAAATTTAAATCACTTCAAACATACTTTACGACAAAATGATGAGCTTTTAAAAACCCATTAAGCCAACCACCACAGACACACCGACGGCGTTATTTCGATTATTTTCTTATGGTCAAACCCGCTACCTAAGTTTACTTACGTTTACTTAATATAATTTACTTTGTTCTGGTTAACCGGATGTTCCTGTTACCGTTCTACTTTAAAATAACTTATATTTTATTACGGAAATTATAAGATATTATCAAGTGGTGTTAAGGAATTTATTGTTTTTTTTTTTTCACATTTTAAAAATATAGTTTTATAGTTTGAATAATGAATAAGTACAACAAAATATAAGTAAATATTTATATATTTTTTTAATATTTAGACAGGTGAATTTGAACTTGAGTATTCAAGAGTCATTGAGTCAAATCTTTCTGTTTAAATCGTTTCGTATGTTCCATTTCTTTGCTGTGGTGTCGAGTCAAAGAGCGGCGTAGAGTTCTACTATTCAACACTCAATACCTCCAGAATTCACCGGAAAGTAGAGAACACAGGTATCTTAATGGGAACAAAGTGTCTTAATATTAGGCTCCCAGATTCCATCTGCCTATCCTGCTATGTGTGGGACACATCGTGAAAACGAATAAAATGGCTCGATTCCGTGTATAATATTTAATGTTAATAAAAAATACATTAGGTTCTATATTAGGCAACTTGATATTATTAAGTTTAAGCAGCACTATCGTAGTGATGTTGAACTCCCTGGTTCTGAGCACAAATTCAATCTTATAAAATCAAATCAGCTTCACGCTGTATTCCGCACACAGCAGGGTAAGCAGAGGGAATCTTGTGTTAAGACACTCCGTTCCCTACTTTCTACCGAATTCTGGAGGTATTGCGTGTTGAGTGGCAGAACTCAGCGCCGCGCTTAACCTCGACACCAGAAAGAAAAAATGGAAATATAAAATTAAGTAAATATTTCATCTCCTCGAGTGGGGATCGAACCCACAACCAGTCGGTTTTACAGTCACACTTCGTGCCTCTGCGCCACCACTGGCCTCTGTCCAATCTTATAAGATGTTTATATTTAAAATATTTTAGTTTCCAACGCACCACTACAAATGCAGAATTGCCACTCAAAATGATCATTACCTAATATTTACAGCACCATCCCTCTATACCGCATGAACCAGGATAGGCAGAGAAAATCTATTGTTTAGACACACCATTCTACGGTTTCTGACCGAATGGACCGAATGGAACTGGAGATATCGCGTGTCGCTTTTCTACATATAACATTTCAATTGATCCATATTAAGATATCTCTCACTAAATTAAATATTAGATAAAATGAAAAGAAAAATCAAAGACAAGCTAACCTCTAACATTATACTATTATATATATAAACTAGAAAAACCGATCAAACGCTATTTTCCATACTATAAACTAGGCGATACACTGTTTGATGTCGCATCGCACCTTATAAACGCTCTTGATTATTTTCGATCGCTGGAAACAGTTACAATTACTCTACTATCGTTGCCTCGCGCGGTATAAACATCTCTCTTTTATTGTACGGCGTATTGTGGAAGCTTATGGCGTTTTTGTAAAAGTAGAGATGCTCTACTTTTTTATAATTATAATATATTTTGATATTTTTTTGAATTGGGATCGCTGATTATGATGGGTTCAGGTTCAAATCTTAATTTAGGGAATGTTTGTACGTTTGAAGCAGTTTGGTTATACTAAATATTTCGTAAGGTTAACTACCTACTATACTATATAGTCGATAATTGTCAGTAAATGGATAAAATACTTTATGTTTTGTCTTCTGCTAGGTAGCCGTTATGACTTAGTTTCATATTATAGTTGCTAATTGTGACATATTGCTAAACAAAGAATATTTTTTATTAGTAGGTAGGTAGGCTTATTTAGTAGGTAATTATGGAGACAATTTCTAATTTATTTAAGAATTCTCAATGTCCATCTGCCGATCTGCTTATATATTTGTCCATCTGGCAAGATCCTTTTTAAAAACTAGGAGAGGTTAAGCTCTAGCATTAAGCTGAAATCATTATAAAATATTCAGATCTACAGTCTCTTGGAGTATAGAAAATAATATATATATTTCAACGCAATCAAACCATACGACCTTGCTTCGTTTTTGTCGCATTTTATAAAATTCGTCGCGTAACCAATACCTATACTATAAGGTACTACCTAATGTTAAAAAATAGAAAATACGAAAATTAGTTTTTTTACGATATACTAGTACTTACCATTTTTCATATTAATGTAAAGCAATGTTTGCTGAACAAAATATAATATATACTTAACTGTAGTATTTTGTTTGTCAAAAATTATTTTAAAAATGTACGTAGGTATATATAATAGTAAAACGCTTTCAGCTTATCCCTTACACGCTGCTACAGTCACCCATATAATACTCTCCGTATCGCCCGAACCATAAACACACGCTCTTTTTGTCCTAAGTGATCCGGCTCTGGTCAACGTTGATTTTTATATCAGATTGAGATCACTTTACACTTGCTTTTATTATAATTATATTTTTTTTGTATGATCATTATAAATTTTAAGAATTAAATTAACTTACTTCTCTCTATGTCCTGCATGTAGCACGGTTGGTAGAGGGAACCTAGTGTTAAGACACTCCATTCTGCACTTTCTAATCTAATTATTGAAATATTGCATTTTAAGTGGCGCCACTCAACGTTGAGCTTTTTATTGCTACTAACAGTGCCAGGAAATGCCGCAGCTCCACAGATGCCATGATCATTATATGTTTACTAATTTTTTTTTTTTTGCTTAACGCTGCATCCAGCACATAATAAGGGAGGCAGAAGGAACCTGGGAACCTAAGCCTTCTGTCGGATTCTCGAGTCGTTGTGCGTTGAGTGACGCAACTGAACCGCGCTTTACCTAATTAACTGAGCGAGGAACATGAAAACATTAAATGTTTGATAATATGAATATGGACTGACTGGATATTATATACAAGAAGTTAAATAAAAAAAATATTTATTTTAACTAAATCTTGACATCACGTGACTTACAAATGTTTATAAACTGCTGTATTTGGAATTAGAGCATTGCCAATAACGCCGCAGCAAGTAAACACTGTAATTTTGTTTCTCTTTTGTCTTACAATAGGATTCACTCGTATTATTCATAATTTTTTTACTGATATTTTTTTATTTTCACGTCATACACGCAATAGTTGTGGGTTCGATTCTCGATATCTACTAAATGAAATGATGATATTCAATGTAAGATAAAATGTGTTCAATTTATTTAAAATGGGTGAAAATAGGATAACGTAGTGATTTAACTACTAGGCTCTATTTTCTCCGATAAATGACGAAAATTTTGCAACCTAAACAAAAATATTAATAAAAAAATGCTTATTCACGCATAGCAGATCTTTATTCAGTAACTTTCCGTTGAATTTTCGAGGCATTACATGTTGAATGGCGAAACTCAACACCGCAACTTTTACCTTCTTACAACCATCAAACCTACACACTCCCTAACACCACGTCCGAAATATTTATTTTGAAGAGCTTGCCGCATATTTGTTTAGATTAAAAATATTTCTGGCCCCACTTGCGCACGACACCGACACCGAAACCGACGCTCCGAATAGAATATAGATACGACTCACTAATATAGAGGTGCCTATAGGAGAATTAGATACTTCGCAATGGTGGATGTTGAATGTTTGGTTTTTTTTAAACTTGTTTGGAGATGTTCATGATAAAATCATCAAATAATTAGCTTTACGCTGTATCCCGTACACAGCAGAGTAGGCAGAGAGAACTGTGAGGGAGTGCTAAAACATTCTGTTCTCCATTGTCCGCTGAATTCTGGAGGCATTACGTGTTGAGTAGCGAAACTCAACGCCGCGCTTTGCTTAGACACAAGAGCGATTTAAGTATATTTTATTCCTATATGTTATATATTATTTTATTTAACTTCACGCTGTATCCCGCACACAGCAGGGTAGGCCTACCTACTATTATGTTATATAGTATTTTTCATTTCTTCGAGTGGGATTCGAACCCACAACCAATCGCGTTTTCAGCCACACACTTATGCCCCTGCGCCACGACTGGTCCCAAATGTTCGTTATTTTTTAAATCATGGAAAATATAATAAGTACATCCAATACAGTAATAGAAAACACACTCTGCTTAGATATTCGGTAACCTTTTCTAAATTAACTTAATAGACTAGTAATATTTTTTTTTATTAAAGTCACTGTAAATATGCGATATTGATAAAGTAGACATCCAGCAGAAGTATCAATATTCGCAATAGTCAATTTTTTAAACGCATACTGCCACTAGACCACAATAGCCTCTAAATATGTTGTTCGATTTTTTAACTTAACGTTTATAGTAAGGCCAGTAGTGGCGCAGGGGCACAAGGGTATGACTGATCGACGCTTGTGTGTTCAATCCCCACTTGGGGTATGAATTATTAATTTATTAATAATTCCATTTATTCGCTTTGGCATCAAAACAAAAGCCCAGTATTGAGTTTCTCCGCTCAACACTCATTGTTTGAAAATGGGGAACGGAGAGCCTTAACACTAGGTTCCCTGTACGTACCTAGCTGTGTGCGGGATACAACGTTAAGCTGATTTGATTTTTATATGTAGGTACATATATTTTAACGTGCTTGCATGACCAAAGTAATAAATCGCATATAACAGAAGGAAGTATGTCAATAAAACAGCAAGTTTAACATAATTGAAGAACATTTGTTATATTATGAAGATATCGTTTTGTTATTTGGAAATTATTCTATATTTTTTATGCATTATACATTTTTTTTTTAGTTTTTACTTTGTATCTCGCACACAGCAGGATAGGCAGACGGCTCCGTTCCCCATTTTCCGCTGAATTCTGGAGGCATTGCGTGTTGAGTGGCGAAACTCAACTCGGCGCTTCGCCTCAACACTAGAGAAAATATTAAATATATTAAATATTTCATTTCCTCCAATGGTAAGCCAACCCACAACCTGTGGCGTTAACAATTACACTTTGTGCCTTTAGGCCACGACTGGCCTCGTGACACAATATTAACGCTATATAGAAACTTTTGTTTACCATAATAATTTTAAAATAGGTTTTCGATACCACTAAAAGGAATTAACTATTTTCATTTCCTCGCTTAGCTAACAAGACAAATCGTGGTGTCGATTTCCGCCACTCAACACGAAATATATCGAAAATTCAAAGGAAAGTGGAAAATGGAGTGTCTTGCCGCTTTAATTTTAAATAAATTAATAATATAGTTTTAATATATCAGTGTGTGACTGTAAAATCGACTGGTTGTGGGTTCGATCCCCACTCGAGGATTTCATTTCTTCGCTCTGGTGTCAAGGCAAAGGGCAGCGTTGAGTACCGTCACTCAACACGCAATTCCCCTAGAACTTGGCAGAAAGTGGGGAAAAGAGTGTCTTAACACTAGATTTCCTCTGCCTGCCCTGCTGTGTACGGGATACAATGTGAAGCTGATAAAATAAAATAAAATAGTTTTAATATTTTTAAAATATTTATTTAAATAAAGGAGATTGCCTTATATAGATACTTCTATGATTCAATTCAAGACACAGTTTCAATACTAATTTAAAAACAATCTAAACAAAATTAGAAACAAAGCAAAACGTTACATCCTTCACACAAATTATATTTCACGTCCTTGCTTCTAAAGTACGAGTCACGCACTTCCAAAATCACTGAATTGTAACAAACAATTATAAATTTACTAGTGAATCACTGTTTAGATTTTATATTATTTTGTAGTACATATCGAATATGATTTTTTTTTTCCTAATTTCATGCTTTATCTCGCACATAGCGGGATAGGCAAAAGCAACCTGAGAGCCTAGTGTTAAAACACTTTCGATGCCTACTTTTCGCCAAATTCATCGACGCGTTGTATATATAGTAGCGGAATTCAACGCCGCGCTTTACTTCTACATTAGAGTGAAGACATGTAAATATTAAATATTTAATTTCCTTGAGTCCACAATCTGTCACGTTTACAGTCCCACGCTGACCTAAGTTGTTTAAAAATTTGATATTAATTCAAATCCTAAAGTATCTTTTTCTCTGAATAAAAATATAGTAAATATTGTAAAAACTTTTTTTAGCGACACGCCTTATAATGCACACAGCATAGCAATATAATGTACAAAAAGAGGCAGAAGAAATCTGGGAACCTAATAAGACACTTAAGTTCCCCACTTTCAGCCGAATTCTGGAGACTTTGTGTGTCGAGTAGCGGAACGACTGACAGACTGGGACATTATTTAAATATGTATATATAATTAAATATAATTATAAAAACATATCAACTGGTACACAGCGCGGCCTTTGTGTGGTTTCTTAGAAAATACTTTTTTTTTATTAACCTTAACCTCAACACAAAAATGTAAATGAACTAACGTTCTAATTACATTTCATATAAAGCGACTTTTCACGCAGTATAATATGAAAAATAATTTCTAAAATTAAAAAATTAAATTAAATTAGCTTCACGCTGTATCCCGCACAAAGCAGGTTAGGCAGAGGGAACCTAGTGTTAAGACACTTCATTCTCCACTTTCTGCCGAATTTTGGAGGCATTGCGTGTTGAGTGGCAGAGCTCAACGCCGCGCTTTGTCTCGACACCAGAGCGAAGAAATGAAAATATAAATTTAAGTAAATATTTCATATCCTCGAGTGGGGATCGAACCCATAACCAGTCGGTTTTACAGTCACACTTTGTGCCTCTGTCGTCATCATAATATGTAATTAATTTCTACAAAACGTATATTATGTTTTCTTAATAATTATTTTTCTTTCCTAAGCAGGGAACAACACTTTAATAATGTCTAAAAATATACAAATATATGCCTACAATATTTTTGCGACTCCTTGCATCTATCTATAAAGGTTGTCTATGGTTACTTGTTTGGAAAACGTATTACGTATTAATATGGCTTAGTGGTTAGAGCGGTTGGACAGTATCCAAAAGACGCGGGTTTAAATCCTGTTACGTCAAAATATTTATTAAATTTTGTATTAATAATTTTTTTCTTTCTTTAGTGCTGAATAACGCTTTAAAAATGTAAAAATTGTTTGCTTATGAAATTAAAGTAAATCATTTAAATGAATTTAAATTTTTCAAAAATGAATGTTATGATGAAAATGTTATCTGTATTCCGTACTTTGATTACCTACTGCTTAAAAGTTCTATATTGTTTGTCACCACTGTTGGTTTTCGTGATGCAGTGGGACTGTGCCTGACCGTATGTACGATGCTTAAGAATTCGATTCTTACTGGGGTATTTCAATAATATTTCAATAATTTTCTTTTCCCCTCTCTGACAGATCAAGCACGGCGTTGACTTCCGCGGTCCACCAATGAATATGCAATGTCTTTTTATATGTACATTAAAAGGCTTTGCCTTAAAGGAATATCTTAACGCTAGGCTCCCTTTACAAATTATATATACAGATGTAATACTTATTAAAATAAATCTTACAAACGTATTATAACCAATTTTTATATATACATCCAAGTACAGCTATATTTTGACCATTTTTACTATTTAATTTAAGTAAAAATGGTCATTAACACTAAAAAAATTCAGAATCTACCTGACCTTTACAGCGGCATTGTAAATATTAAGAAAATTCCAAAAAAAATTACGCTTTACTTACAGAAACGTATAAAATATCAAACATTTAAAACAAATTAACCTAATTACATTAACTAAAAAAAAAAATACCGCTCATAAACAAAAAGTAGGTCATTGTAAAAACAAACATACATACATTAAATTAACAAACCGACAAAAATATTAAATTGGTTTAGCTATCACGATATATATACAGTGTTCATATAGCACGCGATATAAAACAACTGTGCCAGTGGAAATCACATCCTCAGAGTTCTAACCTTCGAGCGTAATGACAGGACATACATACATACTTAATTTAGATTAAAAAAAAATATATCAAAAGAAACCTTCAAACAATGCTTTTAGTATAAGATTTATTAAAAATCTGTTATTTCAAATAGAAACTTTATCATGACCAAATACGGTGTTATTTTAATTAATTATGTTGATCGTATAAGTGAATTTTATTCAGTAATTCGAAGCCGGCGCGAGAGTCGAGTGTAACGCCTCTACGGATGCAACAAGTAAAAGCAATGATACATGGCGATTTTCGTCGCGGTTAAGTATTGTTCCACTTGGGAATAAAGTATTATTATAAAAAATAATAATAATAGTAATGAATTAGATCGACGGTTGTGGATTCGATTCCCGTTGGGAGGTGTGATTGATTTAATATTTTCATTTCCTGATCTGGTAACGAGGTAATGTTAAAGATAGCGAGCGGCGTTGAGGTACGCCACTCAACACGCAACGGCTCGAGAATATGGCGGAAGGTGGGGAACGGAAGTCTTTTAAATGTAAAGAACTTTACATAATATGTAATAGTTTTAACGTATATATTATATTGTCAGTTTTTTTTTATTAAAACAGCGGTAGAGAGTGGAGAGCGACACTCCGCTTTTTAAGAATATACCAAATAAGAATATACCAGAGACTACATCGCCTGTCCCTCTGATCATTTCCTCCAGCACCTCAAGATACAATGAATCTTATATGCTTCTATGCATTTCTTTCCAACATATTCTTATGCCTATGTTCTCATACTTGTGAAATAAATATCAACAATTTAATTTTTAAAGTAAAAACTGCTAATTTTCTCATCTGTTAAACGTAATAATAAGGAACAAACTCGTCTTTTTGTGTTTTATAACTTTTTTTAAGCTTTACACTACCGTATCTTGCTCATAGCATTTTTGGCGAAATTCTAAAAGCATTGCTTTGGCAGATTTCAACGTCGCGCTTCGCCTCGGCAACAGATTGAAGAAATGGAATATAAAATCTTTCATTTCTTCAAATGGGAATCGAATCCACGACCTGCCGCGTTAGCAGTCACACGCTTGAGCCTGCGCAACGACTGACACCTAATGTTTTATAAGTTATTTTTTATAGTGTAATATACTATTAATTGGCATTTTTCAAGAAATTGATGACTGGACGAGGCGAAAGAGGTATGTAGAGACCGTGGCGTTTGGCGCTCCATACTCTTTTAAAAGTAAGGTTAAGTGACAATAAATTACCTACAAAAAAAAATAATAAAAAAAAACAAATCCAACCAACACAAATAAACACAAGCGAAACAAACCACAAGCGAGGACGTACCCAAGCGAGTACGTACGTATGTGCAAACGGGAAGTGATTCAGGTGCGGCCCGCTTGCTCGCTCAAGCCGCAAGACTTGCGCAACGCCGGGCACGCGATCTACGTTGCTTCCACTTGTGAGTGTTGTGCTCTAGTCGAGTAGATTGGAAGTTTGATTTTTTTGTGTGTGTTTTTTAAACGCAACTGGTTGTGGGTTCGATCCCCAGTTGAGGGAATTAAATGTTTATTTAAATTTATATTTCCATTTCTTCGCTCTGTGTGTCGAAGTAAATCGTGGCGTCGAGTTCCACCACTCAACACGCAATGCTTCCAGAATTCGGCGGAAAGTGGGAAACAGAGTGTCTTAGCACAGAGTGACAGTGTGGGGGCAGTTTGGCACTATCCACCCATTTTTGAGACGAAGAGTAGTGAGAAATGTCTCTGTCTTCCACCAGAACGGGGAAAATAATTTTAATATTCTTTCAAATAGAAATGGAACTATTTTGTATTTTACTTTTAATATATTCGATAAAAAATTGTTCTATAGATATTTACATTTTTCAGTACTTTACTTTTTGATATCTGGTAAATAAAAATTAAATGTACCTACATGTTATTCAATTTATTAAAATATAAGTTTTATTTCAAAGCGACAGTCTTCAGTTCGATTCTCATTCAATTTTCATTTCCTCGCTATGACATCAAGACAAATCGCGGCGCTGAGTTCCGCTTATTTACTCGAAATATCACAAAACCTAAACAGAAATTGCAGAACAGAGTTAACACAAAATTCCCTTTGCCTATTCTGCTACTACTAAACAATTTAAAAAATTTACAAAATTTAAGTTCAATGTCCCATACAAACAATACAACAGAAAACACTCAAAGCTTCTCCACTAAAAGCACAATTAGCAGTGCACGAGTCACTCACATCATTAATAAAGTGGGTAGACACCAAATTTAATTTGTTACAAGTGTTTCTAGTGTCACTCGTTAAGTCACTAAGCGAGAGCGCGGTGGCGTGGAAACGACGTTTGTAGAGTCACGCTGTTATAATTTATAAACATCAAGAAGAGTCAGTGCTTTCGATTCCTGGTGATGTCATCTGATAAATAACTTTATTTGGTGTTATTGATGATGGATTTTTTTTGTTTCGCGCTGTATTCCGCAGGAGGGTGAGCAGGAGCAATCGAGGCTTAAAAGACTTAGATCTCCAATTTCTGGAGGCATTGCATGTTGAATGGCAGAACTTAACGCCGCGATTTGTCTCGACATCAGGGCGAAGAAAAGAAAATATTAAATATTCCACTTCCTCGATTGGGAATCGAACCCACAAACTTTCACATTTACAATCACACGCTTGTGCCACTGCACCACAACTGATATTATTGATTGTTATTATTATTTTTTGGTTATTTAGCATATTCAATTCAATATAAAATAAGCACAATAAGAAAAGGGAGAAAAAACATTATTAATCAACAACCATAATGGCACCTACTTTAAATGATATACCCTTATGATTAACCCTTAACCACTGATGTATGTACGTGGGACGTCCCACCTTAACGAATATTTGTTCATAATTTTTTAAAAGTTGTATTGTGTTTTAATAGTTTCCTAGTGCCAGTAAGGCGTGAGTTTAAGCAGAAAATACGAATGCTCAAGTAAATCCAAACTTTAGTCAAAATTTACAGGATAAAAATATAAATGATTGTAATTTGTTATCGTTTTCTCTACTCGGATGATTTTTTTTTTGTAAAGACCACCACTAAACATTCATATAACATACATTGAAATGTTGAGTCTCTTGCCGGCTCTTCTCAGCAGAACTATCTTCCAAACCGGTGGTAATTTTTTTATTTATATGTTCATTCGACGATTCAAAAGTGCTAATAATAGTCTATTTGAATAAAGAATATTTTGAATTTGAATTTGATTATATAGTGTTCAAATATCTATATTTTACCCAAAAGTACTTACCTACAATGCTGAGGCTAATCGTGACGCAGCGGCACGAAGTGTGACTGTAAAACTGACGGTTGTGAGTTCGATCGCCACTCGAAGAGATGAAATATTTACTTACATTTATATTTCCATTTCTTCGTTCTGCTGTCGAGGTTAGGCGCGGCGTTGAGTTCTGCCACTCAACACACAATGCCTCCAGAATTCGGCAGAAAGTGGGGAACGGAGTGTCTTAACACTAGGTTCCCTCTGCCTACCCTGCTGTGTGCGGGACACAGCGTGAAGCTATTTTTTTTTATTTATAGTGCTACAATAAGCACTTGGCTTTGTGACATTTACTTACTCGATTTGTCATTTAAAAATTGAAAGTACACACAGATATTTATGCAAGTTTCTAAATATCTTCGTAGAACTAGAAGGGCAGTAGCAGAATCATTATAAATGTTTTAATGACGACCATTATGCAAACGCATTAAGGGTATCCCCTCGTCTGTTACTGGATTATGATTGGTGCAAGTTAGGATTTTTCGACTACTTAAATATTAATTTTAATTTATAATTAATATTGAACTGTTAGATACAATTAAGCTTAAATAAGTTACATGTATTTTGAATAACAATTTACAAATTATAATATCTAATATATGAAATATAATATAATATGGGAGTCTAATGTTAAGACACTCTGTTCCCATTAAGACGTTCCCTTTCTCCACTTCCCACTGCATTCTAGAGGTATGGCCTGTTGAGTAGCGAACTCATCGACGCGCTTTGCCTAATTACCAGAACTAGGAAATGAAAATATTGTAAAATTATTTTTTTTCAATAGATATCGAACCTACAATCTGCAGCATTTACAATCGAACGTTGGACCCCTGCGCCACGATTTGCCTCACCCTACATATCTATTATTTATAGTTTCCTCTTATCTAAAAATCTAAACTCTTCTCTTTATCAAGATAGTTAAAAATATCGAAAATAAATAATTTAAATATGTTATTTCGCTGCAGCTTATAAGTTTCGTCCAAGAGTTACAATATTTTTGTAGCTAGTCTCCCCTAATGCAGATACCTTCGATTATGATAGAATGTTTTGCGAACGCGCCGATGGCACGCTGCCACGGGTAATGGCACTTGAAACGGTTTCATTTCACAACATTAATTGATTTATCAAGAAATAGAATTTAAAAATATCTACTGATGATTAAACATCGGTTTAGTTAAAACGGGGACTTACATTGGGTGCAATATTGATTAGATACTTTAGTTATGTTTATATACGTAGGTATATATATGTATTGATTTGTATTTACTCACTTTGATATGCTATAACGCCGTGCTTTGCCTCGACTCAAGAGTAAAGAAATGGAAAAATATTTTTAAATAAATATTTCATTTCCTCGAGTGGATATCGAACCCACAACTAGTCGCTTCCTTACTGACTAGCCTCGTCTTTTAATAATTCAGTCAATTTGGTTCCTTATGTGATCCTTAACCTAATTTGAAAGCGGTCAAGAGCTACAACTCAATCATCGTCTATTGTAATAAAAAAATCTTACAATTTTTATATTAGGTGGTGGAACCCATCGCTTTACTTTGTTTTAATAAATATATATTAAAAAAAATATCTAGGTATACGCATACACGGCGTCTAACTATAAAACGCGATGTTTATGCGTTTGATTCCCATTCGTCACAACAAAGACAAGAGAAAACGCGACGTTGAATGCCACTACTCAATATCCAATGCTTTGAAAATTGGGCAGAAAGTGGAGAAGTGTCTTAACACTTGATTGCTATAAGAAGAATCCGATATAAAGCTAAAAAAACCTCTCAAATATTCGCTTGTTCAGTCAGATACATCTTTATGACGATGATTTTTAAAATATTTTTGGTAATTACTAAAAATATACAAACATAAAATCAATTAGATTAAAATTAGCAGGTTACAAATTGTCATATTAAAAACTTACTATATTTCATTCGTACATCATAACATAATTAAAAGCGACAAATGCCGTGACAAACGAGAACCCACACCCGCATTTTTACCAATTTCCCTTTGAAAATTGAAACCTGTTATATCCGACACAATACCATTGTCCGTTGACACGCTTGTAAAAAGCCGGATATGTCGTGTTTTGTAACAAAACGACTCAACAAGTTGTTACTTGCACCCCCTATTGTCATCTTTTCATGGAAAATCAAAAGTAAGGCCATGCCATTTTTAACTTTATGTCACATACATAAAAGAATATTGTATTTATCATACTGAAACAGATTAGAAATATTACTATGCTATAATACAAATGTTCATAGTCATACTGTAAATAAAGTAGTATAATAAATACTCTGTGGCATAGTTAACCCTCGATGCGCTACAATGTTATTTGAGGGGTGTTATTTTACGTTGGAAAAAAATAATAACACGGACTTATCGCCTTTTTACCGTTCATTCTTACATAAATAACGATAAAGGCAAATTAAATCAAAGTCTTATTAAAAGTTTGGAAGGCGTTTTTTTTTTAATGTCTCTCGCGGCTAGGGACGTATATTTCACTCAATTTGGTAAATGGAACGACGTGGTGTGTTAGCCCATAAAAGCTATTAGGGGGTTATATTCTTTCTTATACTTTTAGTAGATTTTTTTAATTAGTGCCGATGGTTTTACTTTTGATTTATAACTTTTAACTTTTAAAGAAAAAAAGTTGTTTACTTTCTGCCTCAATATTTTGGGATAGGTGCATCATATTCTACGTATAAAGCTGGTATTAAGATAAGAAAATAGAAAAAAATACTGTCAGTATCAATCTTTACAAAGAAAGATTAAATTTTTATACTATTACTAAAATATTATAATTTGATATCACATAAATAAACAGAAACATAAATTCTTATAAAATACATACATTTATACTTAAGTACTACTATCTATACACATATAATATAAGTATATATTGCGAGTGGTCGAATAAGGTTCCCCTGAGGAGGCGATCTGTACCGGCCATGCGTCTTGTCTTGCCGGACGCAACCTGTCTTGTTGGATAGAAAAACAACTATTTTGATACTTAGATTTTTTATGAAATATTCATATATAAATATTTTTTTTTAATATGTATTTAATTTTTTTTTTATATATTTAATATTCAATATATTTTTTTATATATTTATAATAAAGTTTAATAAATATACTGATCATCAAAATGTATACCGGTTTAATGATTTACTTACTATTTGCATGTTATTTTACAAAGTCTTTACTGCCACACTATAAAAAAGTAAGAAATTGTTAATGAATATAAAAATCTGCAACAGCTATAGATTCAGATACAATATCATATCCCGGCTCCTCTCATCTTCAACCAACAACCTGTCTTATTCTCTATAGAAAAAAAGGAAATATCCTCTAAGTTTTTGGTGACGTGATTTAGCTTTGATTTACCTACTTGGAAGATAGAATTCAATTTATGTAGAAGTTAATATTTTTGTTATTAGATAACATCTCTTTATTTTAACTTTTTTTTAAGTGTTTCGTATGTTCTCTATCCAACATGATATTGGCAATATGAATATTGCTCAAGTGACTCGTTCTGAACACCATAATAAAATGAAAATGAGTTGTTTATCACTTTCTAATTTTTACCAGTAAATAATATTATACCAAAAAAAATTACAAAACTCAAAACGTTTCACACCCTGTATACATAGTAGCCAACCATTAGGGAAATCTGCACAGCTAGTGCTGTTTAATTTATTCGTCGGAGTATTCTTAAACTATCGGTTTTGTGGTCGATCCAGTCTTATATAGGTATGCCGAGGTCGAATCCGCCGAATTAGACGCCTCCAGAGACGCGCTAACTAAAATATATGCAGATCACGGGTGGAGGGAAACGGGAGATAAATCTTACATAATTTAGGTGAAAAATGTATAGGTTTAAAACCTATTTTTTTTTGGTTTATTTTGTACTGCGATGTTAAGATCGGCATTTTTCTTGCCAATATATTATTATATGTAATAGAAATAGACTACATTTATATTTTTTATTTTGTTTTTATAATTTACATATTTTTTTAAAGACAACTTTCTAAATAACATCCTTATTGAGAGCGACTAAGTGTTAAGACTTTAACTTACTGCCGAATTCTAGAAGCTTTGTAAGTTGAGTGGCGGAACTCGACGCCGGGCTTTGCCTGGAAACCAGAGCAAAGAAATTAAAGTATTATATACTTAATTTTCTCGCGTGGGAATCGAACACACAACCCGTCGGGTATACAGTCACACGCTTGTGCCCCCGTACCACTGGCATGGTATAAGTACATATTTCCATATTATACAAAATACCCATCGCGCGTCGTCCGTATATCACACGTAACTCGTGAGGCGTCGTTATACGAGCTCGTATGGCAGTATGGCACCGACAGGATTTATGTTGCAGAAATATTAAAAAAATGTATTGGGTAAAACAATTTTGTGTGAACAAGAAATATTATTTTTAAGTGTGCTATTAATATAAAAGTTTAAAATATATAAATAAATATTTATAGAATTAAATAGTTCATTAACAATAGCCGAAATTATTATAATTATTAGGACACAAACAAACGAATGTAAATACGACAGTTGTGGGTTCGATTCCTTCTCGGGAGAATGAAATTTTTAATATTTGCATTTACTCGTTCTGGACTCAATATGAACTGCCACTCAATATGAAATGCCTCAGGCAGAGGAAAGTGGGGAACAGAGTGTCTTACCACTAGATCTGCCTTACCTGTTTGCCATATATGGGACACAGTGTAAAAAAATGGAAATTTATCTAATTTATCTATACAATTTTTTCTTAAATTATTATATTTAACCTACATACCTACATCAATACTCTTTCAAAAACTCCCATTATTGCTTTTTTTAAATATTTTCATATACATTAAAGAAATTCTTTATTTATATAATATTATTGATCTAACACAGTTTCTGAACCAGCACCACCCAACCCTCACTAACTCAACCCGCTAAAAAGACGCCGGCATAACTAACAGCCCCCCAGAGTGGCATATAACCGGAATGCATAACACCACCAGCCAGAGACCGCCGGGTTTCCTTACCAAATCGTTCGTGAATACTATTGTTTCCTTTCAAAAATAAATTATATGATCTGCCGACGTATCATGAATATATGGATGAGAGGCAAATTGATATTACGACCTCGGTTGCCGAAAGAAGTCGGACCTGGTTGCCGAAATTGTTTTTTTTTTCTTTTTATTCCAGTAAGTAATTTGTGACCGTGGTGAGAATTACCCAGGTAATGAATTGGTGGGGTGTTTGAGTAATGAGGTGTATTTGAATATCTTTTACGAGTGATTTAAATGAGGTTGTGGAGGCGGAGTGGTACAGGCGTGTGCAAAGCGCGATGGTTGTGGATTCCATTTGCACTCGGAGAATCAATTGTTATTATTAATTAATACTTTAATTTTTTTTGGTCTAGTAACAGAGTGAAGCGCGACGTTAAGTTCCGCCATTCGACACGCAATCTCGTGGAAAGTGGGGGCAAGGAAATATCTTGACACAAGATTCTATCTGCCTATTCTGCTATATAAGGTACACAGTGTAAAGCTGAAAAAAAATTACGTTAGTTATATTACAGAACCTTTATTATGAGTTTAATTTAGTTGAGTTTAATTATTTTTATAACATGAAAATAAAAATACCATGCATTTTAAAATTAAAGTTCAATTCTACATACCTAGATGTATCTACGTACATAGATATATTTTTACTTTTTAATTGTTTTGTGATTCACAAGAAGGTGACAATTATAACTAAATGTGGATAAGTTAAAGTATTCATTAATAAATATTAAAGAAATCTGAAAAAAAAAATATAATTAAATTAAATTTAAAATTCTCAAAATATAATCATTTTTAAATTTAAAAAAATCCTCTTCTGGTTATTATAAAAACATTTTTAATATACCTCCCTCCAATTAACCTTCTTCCCTTTAATATAGCGAAAGGCTATATAAATCCGGTTTTAATTTCGTAACACAAATAGTATTAAACGAGAATTATTTGTATGTTTATTTAGACCGTGTCAAAGGGTTGGGCAGTGTTTGTCCAGTCCAGCCGCCAGCCGCCAGCCTCCAGCAGTGATGGCGCCCCGTATTTGATATTAATTTACTCTCAGATGTCGATTCATAGTTGCGAATGTAAATTGGACAGGGATTTCAATAACTTTATGTGTTCCTTGTGTTTTTTTTTACGTTCCCGCTGTATCCCGGGTATGGAACCCCGCTATAGGCAGGGGAAATCTAGTGTATACTATACTATACTCCGTTCCCCACTTCCTGGCGAATTTTTCGAGCAGAACTCAACGTCGCGCTTTTACCTTGACATCATAAATGAAAATATTAATAAATAATAATTAATTTGGAGCCAGTCGTGGTGACTGATAAACCGACTGGTTGTGGGTTCGATCCCCACTTGAGGAGATGAAATATTTACTTAAATTTATATTTCCATTTTCTTCGCTCTGGTGTCGAGTAGGTACAAGCACGGCGTTGAGTTCTGACACTCAATACGCAATGCCTCCAGAATTCGGCTGAAAGTGGGTAACGGAGTGTCTTAACACTAGGTTCCCTCTGCCTACACTACAGTGTGCGGGATACAGCGTGAAGCTGTTTTTTTTTAATAATTCATTCACCCGAGTGGGGATCGAACCCACAACCGCGCGTTACACACACACGCTTGTGCCCCAGCGCCACGACCGCCTTAATTACCAAATATAACAACAAGATTTATTTACCATATATTTTTAAACTATATCAACATTTCATCATTATCTCAAGACAAGTGAACGTTGAAGGAGGAGACTGAATAAAACATGTGATTAATTCCCACGGGGCGTTGCTTAATGGTGGCGGAGACTTTTCCTATTAGTGACCAGCCGGTTTTATTTCCTTTCTTGTGCAAATTACAAGTAACGTTTAGGTTCCCTAATAAATAAGTCTATTTAGAAGAGTGTGATAAAGTAAGTAGAAATAAAGTTTTTTTTTATTTTATTTTTTTTTTTAGTTTCACGTTGTATCCCGCTTTAAATTTTAATAGTGAAATAAGTGTCTGACTATAAACGATAGTACCTATTGTGTCTGATCCTAAATTTATTAAAAATCATATAGGTAGATATCAATCATATGAACCATAAATTCATATTTCATTTGTTGTCATTTTCTCTTTACGCAACACCCAATATGTACCAAAATGGTGAAACGTATTTATTAGCAGAATTTTCGATATAAATCCCGCGCACAGCAGGGTAAACAGAGGGAACCTAGTGTTAAGACACTCTCAACTTTCCTCCGATTTTTTCGAGGCATTCTGTTCTGAGTGCCAGAACTCAATGCCGCGCTTTTGCCTTGGTGCCAGAGATTAATAATTTATTGCCTCGAACGACGATCGAACCCACAACCGTCGCGTTACCCTGCGCCACGGCCTCGGCGGAATTTTTGTTATACATACGTATAATATATTAAATTCTTCGTTACTGAAGGAATGATAAATAACGTACAAACACAATTACTATACAAGTTACATTGGCTACATTTGCTGAGTGGAAGTGTAGTGTATCACTAAAAGATGTCTGAAAATTCTTACAGAAACGGAAAAAAACGGGATTTTCCATATCGTTCATTCCATTTACGTCTTAAACATCACATAACCAAAATTACAAGCGAAGTCTAATATTTATCTATAAATAAATTATATTAAATCTATTATTTTCATATAAATCTCATCTATACATGACTACCTGCGAGATTTTCCTGTAATAAAATCACAACCCGTGACTACCAGCTTATAACATTTCCGGTGACTGAACTTACTAGTTGTTTCTAAAACCGCTCCGCTAACACTAACCATCGCATCGCTTATACTATCGATTTTTGTGAATCACGAAATGTGATAGATGTGCTTATTTTATTTTATTATAAAACTATTATAGTTGTTTTTTATTTCTATTTATTCTATAATTATTATAATTTAGGCTACAAAAATTATATTTTTTGTTTCCCAATTCATTAATTATTAAGAAAATGCCTTTTCCATGATTTGCTTCATAAATTATGTTATGAGAACTTACCCCAGACTAATATTATGTAAATTATTTAATTTTTTTTTATACTACCGACCTAAACGCGACTTCGCCTACTTACCATTTCAATTTATATTAGAAATACTTAACATTAATTTTAGCCTATGTTAGTCTGTGTATTAGTTACAATATTACTTTAAAGTTTCATCTAATTACTTTTAGTAATTATTGCGTGAAAGTAGAATAAACATACATCCTCACAAGCTTTCACACTTTACAACAATACTACTGCTTCTGCTTCTCTGCTTCTTACTGCTTCAATTAGATTTTTTTTTAAATTGGATAGTTCATTTATCGAGGAAGCTATAAATAAAATAAATAAATAAATCAGCTTCACGTTGTATCCTGCACACAGCAGGTATGCAGAGGGAACCTAGTGTTAAAACACCCGTTCCCCACTTTGCCGCATGCAGTGCTTTGCCCCGACACCAGAGCGAAGAAATGGAAATATACCTATATTTTCATTTCATATAAATACACATACAAATAAATATTTCATCTCCATAGTAGGAATCGAACCCACAACCAATACATTTTACAGTCACACTTTGTGCCCATGTGCCACGACTGGCCTCAAAATAAAGTATAGAGATACCTTATCCATCCCTCTCATCTACTCCTAACATTAGCTGGATTATAACTGAAGCGTATGCATCCTTTCACATGTTTAGAGTCCGTGTTGAAGTTCAAACAAAGCCAGTATATTGAAGTAGAGTGCCCTTTATGTTTACATGTTAAGTGAAAAGTGACTTCAGGTTTTAAAACGAATGGTTTAATACATTTTTTTTTAAATACAAATAAATCAGCTTCACACTGTATCCCACACACAGCAAGGTAGGCAGAGGGAACCTAGTGTTAAGACACTCCGTTTCCCACTTTCTGCCGAATTCTGGAGGCATTGCGTATTGAGTGGCAGAACTCAACGCCGCGCTTTGCCTCGACACCAAAGCGAAGAAATGGAAATATAAATTTAAGTAAATCTCATCTCCTCGAGTGGGGGTCGAACCCACAACCAGTCGATTTACAGTCACACTTTGTGCCGCTGCGCCACGACTGGCCTCGAGAATATGATTCGAATATGATTTTAAAACAAAACCAAACAAAAGCACAAACAAACACAAACAAAAACCCGATTATACATAATAAGAAATAACAATAAACCACAAGGAGTTTCCGAATCGGCCTCTCCATCTCGAGTGCCAACATCTCAATTGTATGAACACCATTCATTCATTCATCGTGTCTACTTCATAAATAACTCATACACACAACTGTTCCATACATTTTGATTCGTAGGATCTTGTAGTGTACAATTATGGGCCATTTAGTGACGCGATATATTCGTGGTGTCTTGTTCTATAGTGGTGTTGGTTTTTAATATATTTTTGATTTAACTAACTAACTTAACTTAACTTAGCTTCACGCTTTATCCCTTGCGGGGTAGTCAGAGAGAACGGAGCGCCAAACGCTACGGTCTCCACATACCTCTTTCGCCTCGTCCACTGTCATCAACCTGTAAATTTTTGATTTAATGTTGATTAATGTTTAATTATAAAACACATTGTATTCTATGGTTTCTTATAATTAAATTAAAATTAAATATCAGCTTCACGCTGTATCCCGCACACAGTACTGTAGGCAGAGGGAACCTAGTGTTAATATTTATATTTAATTTTCTAGAGTGGGGATCGAACCCACAACCAGTCGATTTCGCAGTCACACTTTATACCTCTGCGCCACGATTGGCCTCAATTTTATTAATACGTATAATTTGTTTAATATATAACATTATTTGAAGATAAAAAAATTTATAAATTTTAATCTTAATGTTTTGTAATACATTCATATACTCATTTCATAAAAGAATAATAACTACAAAGGAAACTTACGTAGTTTTTTCCATGAATTATCCATTACATTGCGAATCAGATAATAAAACACCCAGTTTTATCTATGGCTTCAATATAATAAATAAATTTAATAACTTATATTACAAAATACTTTTCACTAACCAAAATCTATATCGCCAATAACTTCACATATTTATATATCTTTGACACCATTCAAGAACAAGCCGATGTTGGTCCCCCGCCCACAGGCGAAATTGCCACGATTAATGCATCGGGTACCTGAGACCTGGGACCTGAGACCTGAGACCTGGGGACTGAGTACCGTGATTTATACCAACGATGTGCATATTCGGACAGACAATCAAGCTGTGAGTCAGAGCGTGAGAAATTTTGTGGGCGACAGATATATGTATGTATGTATAATTTAATTTTACATCGTGTTTCAATTTAGCTGGTTTTTTTCTGATATGTGATTGGTATAAAATTAAAGTTGACTAATATTTCAACTTCACGCTGTATCCCGCATGTAGCAGTGTAGGTAGAGGGAGCTTAGCTACTCCGCTCTCCATTTTCCGTCGAATTCTGGAAGTTTTGCGTGTTAATTGGCAGAACTTAACGCCGCGCTTTGCCTCGACACCAAAGTGAAGGAATGCATTTTCCCGAATGGGATTCGAATCCACGACTTGTCGCGTTAAAAGACACACTCTTGTGCTCCTACAATACGACTTTCCTCAATATTTGAGATATTTTTTTTTCCTGTGTTCGTTTCTTGTTTTGTGTTTCTTGTTTTTCACACATTAAAGGAGAAAACATATTCAGAAACATACAAAAATGTTTACATAGAATGATTCGAATTTGCACCCTTTGGTAACCGTCCAGCCGTCTCTATGTAAATAATCGTCTCTGTAGAAAGATCTTTCTACAGTTATGTTAAATAAAACAATTTGTAAAAAGAAAGAAAGAAGTATGTAGAGAATGTAGCGCTTGGCGTTCTGTTCTCTCTGACTCCCCCGCTAGAAATAAAGCGTGAAGTTAAGTTAGTTTGTAAACAGTACATATGGATTCCAAAGAGCACGGATTAAAGTCCCGTTAAAACGTTAAAATGATTGCTGATATTAATGGATACTATTCTAAATATTATATTTGATTTTTTTTTTTTTTTGTTTGAATAACCAAAAGAATACATGTATTTTGTACAAATGTCCTTAAATATATAAATTAAAAATAAGTAAGTCTGTTGATACGAATGAGAGAACCTTCTTTGTATCACTTATAAGACGGCTCAAAGCTAAAATATAGAGGTACCTACTTACTTCACATTTTTTGGTAGCTTCACGCTGAATCCCGCACACAGCAGTATAGGCAGCCTGGGAACCTAGTGTTAAAACACTCTGTCCCATTTTGAGTGGCGGAACACAAAGTTGCTACTATTTAAAAATAAAATAAATGAATCACAAAATTTCATTTATAAACTTCCAAAACTCGTAACCCTTTACTGCCTCACGAGTTCCAAGTAAAAATTCCAAATTGCCACGAGACCTATAAGAGATGGCTATAAAATCTCAAAAAACTCCCAGAAGACGTCTAGAAGACACCATCAAGGACATAATTCATGATGAAAAAGTTAATTTTCACCGGGTTAAAACTAATTTGCATATTTTTGTGTACAGTGTTCAATTATTCGAGTGTGCTCTACGGCTCACTCTTTCTGTTACCCCTAATAACGGCCCGCCGGGGATCGTTTCGGATGGGGAACCCTTTTCAAATTAATTTTTCTTCGCCAATTAGCGAACAATGTTGAAAGGATGCTGTATTGATCTGCATCTTTACGTTATAGACTTCTTGGGGGCCAGGGGTCGCTAAAATTTTGTTTTATTAAAATTTTATGCACTCTTTATGTATTTGAATTGTATTTTAGTGTCTTAATTAATTTAGGTTGTTAACGCCAGAGGCAGGAGCGATCTTTTTGTGGTTATCAGGATAGAGTATTCAGCAGCATATTTGGGTCACTGGAAATTATTTTTTTACTTAATCGAGGCCAGTCGTGGCGCAAAATGTGACTGTAAAACTGGTTGTGGATTCGATCTCCACTCGAGGAAATGAAACATTTATTTATATTTATATTTCCGTTTCCTTGCTATTGTGTCAAGGCATAGCGCGGCGTTACCTCCAGAATTATTCGGAAAGTGGGGAACGAATTGTCTTAACACTAGGTTCTCTCTGCCTACCCTGCTATCTGCGGGATATTAATCGATAAAACACATAGACGAACAGTTCTATATCACTATATTAGCCTATTTATACTAATGATTAATATTTACTGAAATGTTAATTTAAAATTACAGCGTTACAAGTTTAGTTCTTTATACAAAAAATATTAATAGATGCACACGTCACATAAACAATAAAAAAAATCATGTGGGACGTTTTTATTTTAAAGAGGACGAATAAAATAATCTGCATAATAATTTTATGTATTAAACATAAAATAAATAAAATAATTATCCCAATGCTCCCAGTTGTTTCAAAGTCATTCACTTAATAAATATTATTTTATTTTTGTATAAACTAGAATAATTGCAAAATCGTAAAACGACAATTTCAAATTAATCACGCTTATTATTATAATTTAAAATAAAAATTAAAACAACTTCCAAAGCTGACAGCAAATTAACATACGTACGTAATATCTTGTAGTGAAAGTTGACGAGACGAACGTAGAAACGATGCAATATAGGGATTTGTCACGCCTATGATACGAGACCTAGTATGAACGCGGACCGTCACCGGCTTTCCATGAAGAGCTGCGAGCAATTGCTTATTATATGCCATTGCTTAATGCCATGCCATAACCATGGATAATCTCAATGATTTCGTACATATTATGTAGTAGGATTTATCAGAAATGGCTGTTTTCAAAATCAAAAATTAAAAAATTAAATTAGCTACACGCTGTATCCCGCACACAGCAGGATAGGCAGAGGGAACCTAGTGGTAAGACACTCCGTTCCCCACTTTCTGCCGCACTTTGGAAGCATTGCATGTTGAGTGGCAGAACTCAACGCCGCGCTTTGCCTCGACACCAGAGCGAAGAAATGGAAATATAAATTTAAGTAAATATTTCATCTCCTCGAGTGGGGACTGTTTTCAATTATTAATATTCGAACCCAAAACATAGTTACGGGTTAAATTCAACTTTTATACTGAAACTCAACGATATTACAAACTAGGTTGCAAACGAAACGAAAAAATAAAAATTTTACAATTTTATCAAAAATAATATACAAAAAAAAGGCTGAATAAGCGTCGGGCCGTCTTAGTTTTTATTTCTTCTATACAAGAATTTGTTTGGATTCTCCCTGAATAGGGTGCTTTCAGGGCGCACCGACAGGCACTTCTCTTTCTCTTTAATTGAGAGCTACAACGACCCACTCAGTTTTGAATAAAGTCCCGCCATGTATACATTTTAATAAATGTATCGTAGGTGAATGGATGTTTTTATCAAAAAGAAACACGCCTGCTTATATAATGCTAAAATATACAATTTAAGTGTAGGTGGCTCAATGGACCGGGGCGTGGTGCTGTGAATGGCGCGCGCCCGCGTACTTTTGAGGGTTAAGTAGAATATTGCCATTACATTGAGATGTTGCTGAACAATGATGGTGTAATTTAAATTTATTTTTAAAGCTGTTACTTCGTAGTTGTTTTGTACGGTTGATTAAAATATTGTAGAAGAAAAGTTTAATTTTGTTCAGTTTCACGCTGTATCCCACACACAGCAGGGTAAACAGAGGGAATCTAGTGTTAAGACACTCCGTTGACCACTTTTCACCGAATTTTTTTGGAGGTAGTGGCGGAACTCACCGCCCCTCTTTGCCTCGACACCAGAGCGAAGAAATGAAGTGGGAATCGAACCCACAACCAGTCGATTTTATAGTCACACTTTGTGGATCTGCGCCACGACTGGCCTCTCAAAATATCTTAACTTAAAATCCAAAGCTTTTAGGATTATGAAACAAGCTTTACAAATCCTTTACGTCATCACGATCTACATACACAATACATAGTGTATGTAAAACCTTTCTAAAGAGAAAGGTTCTTTTGACTATTTCACTGATAATAATAATGTAGGATCATGTTGAGGGCGTCGTGGCGCAGTGGCATAACCATGGGTTTGTAAACGCGACGCCTGTGGATTCGATCTCCACTCGGGGAAATTAATTTTCATTTATTATTTGTTTTATTTCTTGTAGAAAGCTGCTTAAAGTGGGGAAAGGAGTGTCTTAACACTAGGTTCCCTCTGACTACCCACCCTGCTGTATGCAGGATACAGCTTGAAGCTGAAAATAAATAATTGATTAATCAATTGGAATTTCGGAAATTGACCCCACAAATGGGTACAAAGATTCCTGTATGAAAAATTTAATTCTTAATATAAGTAGATATTTCATTACCAACGCAAAGATTATTACTTTACAAAAACGTTTTTATATTATACGGAACGTGCCAGTTAGGGTAATGTACCTGAAAACAAAAACTAGGTAAAAAGACAAAAAAGCATAAGAAACTTACCCAACATACAATGTTAAAATACGAAAATTATAAAATACAAAAAATCCAAAAGAACAGGAGGATTTACAAAGGGAAGTCTTTTCTAAATTTGACCCAAATACCCCTGTCTATAAAAGTCGATAAGCCAAACAGTTTTTCTGGAGTTCAACAAAGGCCGCGGCCGCTGTAAAAGAGCTACTTTGTCCCTCCCACAGGGTCCCACAGGGTGGGGAAAGAGACTAAGGCGGCAATATTACGTTTGCTTATGAAAATAAATGTTGGTAGAGACGTCTGTATGCTCGTACACTGTGATGAATAATAAAATGAATATTGTCTGTTCTTTTGTCTTTCCAAAATGTTTATTAAATATTTTTATGGTAGAAGTTGTTGCGTTGCTTATTATTTTGTAGATATATTAGTTATTTTTCTTTTTTTCTGGTTCTTAAACGAGGTTTGATTTAGGTTTTTGGAAAGATTAAGTTTCTTATACCAAACGTACATTAAATCATTGCAATCTCGTCATAGTTAATATGTATAAATAAGTAGTCTAATCATAGCAACCTTCCCCTACCTGAAGCTAGCCGTGGCGACTGTAAACGCGACTGGTTGTGGGTTCGATTCCCACTCGAGGATATTAAATGTTTTCATTATCTTCGCACAGGTGTCAAAGCGCGGAGTTGAATTCCGCCACTAAGCACACAATGTCTCCAAAATTCGGCGGTAAATGGGGAGCCGTGCTAAAGCGTGATATAGCGTGAAACTGACAAAAAGTACATTCTGACAGATTGTCACAATATGTTATAATAAAAACTAGTTTTCATTTAATATCTCACCTCTATATAAAATTATGATATTAGGAAAAAAAAATACAAGATATTTTATCATGTTTTTGATCTCAAATAGCATCCGTAAAGAAGCTAGCTATATATATGAATCTATTTACAACTCCATCCGCCCTTAGAGGCTTTTTACTGCGACAGTGACATTGACCACGCCCATTGGCGACAAAGCCTTGGGCCACGCCCATCGCGACATTTTAGACCAATCACGGAGCGATCTCGATTTTTTTATGGCCAAGTAGTTTCAAATAATCTGAATATAATCTTAATATGGGCGGTATAAGGGAAGACAACGTAAAAAAACGTATATTATATGTGATATTTATTTAATTGTAAATTTGGTGTATTTATATCATTATCACTATGGGGCCAGTCGTGGCGCAGAGGCACAAAGTGTGAAACCCGACTGGTTGTGGGTTCAATCCCGACTCGAGGAAATGAAATATTTATTTAAATTATATTTCCATTTCGTCGCTCTGGTGTCGAGGCACAGCGCAGTTTTGAGTTCCGCCACTCAACATGCAATCGGCGGAAAGTGGGTGACGGAGTGTCTTAACACAAGGTTCACTCTGCCTACGATGCTGCGAGCGGGTACAGCGAGGAGCTTATTATGCTATGAAAGTATTAAGTTTTGGCTTTGATCATCAAATTAATATCAATTTGTGATACATATATTACCAAAAATTACATTTATACATAACTACATTTATACTCGTACATTTAAAATTCACCAACATAAACATAAACATTAAAATAAGTGCAAGTAGGTAGATAGTAGCCATTTAAAACGGAACCTAACTGAACACAAACACATACAGCTGTGTAAAAACCGTAATACCCCGGCGGGAGGACACTGGGGGGACAGTGGAGGGGGGACAAAAAGCTCAAGTGCAGAGGCTGTATCGATCCGAGCGACCGGCGACATGGCTGGGTCAAATCTGTAAAGCTTAGAACACAGTGGAAGCGATCTCTGTTAATATATTAAAAAAGATGTTATAGATAAACACTATTTTTTTTGTCATGAACATATAAGTAATTCTAAATCATATTGTGTCCCGCATATAGTAGGGTAGGGAGAGGGAACCTACTTCTAAGGCAGTTCGTTCCCCACTTTCCGCCGAACTTTCGAGACTTTGTGAGTTGAGTAGGAACTCAACGCCGCGCTTTAATTCACGATCGCGTGT
The DNA here is from genome assembly GCA_013421005.1 of Heliconius erato x Heliconius himera. Taxonomy (NCBI): domain Eukaryota; kingdom Metazoa; phylum Arthropoda; class Insecta; order Lepidoptera; family Nymphalidae; genus Heliconius; species Heliconius erato x Heliconius himera. The sequence goes on along the minus strand of JAATLQ010037961.1, from coordinate 40,141 downwards.
GGGAATAGACCCCACAACCTAAGCCACGACGGCTTCTGCAAAAAAGATGCTTTTACTTACTTAACGCTTTATTCCTAGCGGAGTAGTCAGGGAGCACGCAGCGCCAAACGCTACGGTCTTTACATACCTCTTTCGCCTCGTCCACTGTCATCAACCTCTTCATACATGCCCTCAAGAGGATATTCATGCTTTTTACGTTACCTTCTTCTACGTATTCTATGTACTGTTTTCGTAGGTCAACCAAAGTCTCCCCCTATCTCTCTTATCACTCATTTGTCCATCATAAATCTTTTTAAGCTTTTATTATCATTTGCTTTTATTTGTGATATTTACATTTTGAGGCCAGTCGTGGCGTGTGTGACTGTAAAACTGACTGGTGTCGAGGCTAAGCGCGGCGTTGAGTTCTGCCACTCAACACGCAATGCCTCCAGAATTCAGCAGCGGCAGAAAGTGGGGAACGGAGTGTCTTAACACTGGGTTCCCTCTGCCTACCCTGCTGTGTGCGGGATACAGCGTTAAGCTGATTTGATTTGAACATTTTAAGCCCCGCTCATGAGAGCAGGGCTTCAAAAATCATGTTAGACTCATTTGAGTGTTCCCTTCCACGGAAATCTTTAGTAAAAGGCGAAAGATTTATACGTATTGAAGAGAAACGAGAGTAACGGCTTTTTTAAAATCGCGAGTATTTACGCTCGGAACAGAACCAAACGATAGCATGTTTAAACACGTCTTAGCGACATCTATGTTTTGATATAAAGACTTATATTATTATTATATGCAAAAGTTTTATTAAAAAAAAATACTCTAGTTAGATATATAAATATAAGTCGGTGTAAATTATTATTGGAAAGTATCGTACAAAATTATTTAATATCATAAAAAAAATATTTCAATTCCGCCGAATGTCTTGGGAAATTCGGTGGAAATGGGGAACGAAGTGTCTTAACACTAGGTTCCCTCAGCATATCTTGCTGTGTGCAGGATACAGCTTGAAGCTGATTTTTAAAAATGTTAAGAATAGTGAATGTAATATTGTGTCAGCTTTAGTTTTCTAAAATAAGGTAATTTTTTTATTTTATTCTTCTTAACAACTATTAAATTAATAAGTAAATATTTAGCATTTGCCTATTGAAATTACTGAAAATCTGTGTTATTTTTCATGACTTGTTAAAATCGATACGGATCAAAATTTAACTTGATTAAAAGATATTAATAGGTAATTTATATCCTGTCTCTTTACATAAAATCCGGTGTTAAGTTATGCCGGTTATTAAGCTGAGAGAGAATAAGAAACTAATTAAAAAATATATTAATTTTAAGTATACAATATCTAAGTGTGTGAGTGAACACACCAACACATAGCGTCGTGACTTAGGAATTCTTAAACTTGTCATCCTGTGAAAGTGGCGCGCTGTATTTAAATGAAAAAAATCTGCTTTAATCTGTATCCCACATACAACAGGGTAGGCAGAGGGAACCGAGTGTTTAGACACTCCGTTCGCCACTTTCCGCCGAACTTTGAAGTTATTGAGTGTTGAGTGACGGAACTCTACACTGCGCTTTGCCTCGACTCCAGAGCGAAGAAGTGGAAATATACATTTAAATAAATATTTCATTTTCTCGAGTTGGGATCGAACCCATAACCAGTCGCGTTTACATTCACACTTTGTGCCCCTGCGTCCCTAGTGATTTTTTTAATTTCAGTATTCCACAATGTACAACTGAAAGTTTCTGATACCTAGTGAATATTCAATAAGATTACTCAATACTTATTCACAGAGCTATAGACACGACTGTGTATTGAGAAAGAGATCTATATCATAGATAAAACTAATATTATAATTAATTAAGTTGAAGTTGTACCTATAATTATTATTAATTACCCTCTCTTCTAATTTTAAAAGTGTTATTTTGCACAAATAGTAAAATAATATGGCCGCCCGACCCAGTTACACGGATTCTAAGAGACCTGGGTTCGAGTCCCACTACGTTTAATTTTTTTATACATTGTCACAAATACTCAAACTCTTTCTCTTACCTCGACTCTCTTCTCAAATAAACTGGTCATACTATTTTATAATTACAAACAAATACGAAGAACTATTAACTGTGCCACCAGGCCATTAAATAACCTATATTAAAATAAAAAAAATATTGTCATATTAAACTTTAAGATATCAATATATCAGAATCATTTAAAAAATTTTTATGTTTATATTTTTTAAGAATAAAGTAGGGAGCAGAGTGTCGTGACACTATGTTTATCTGACTACACTGCTATATATACTTTTATCCCGCAAAGGATGACGCTGATCCAAATATAGTTATATAGTATTAAAACCAATTCCTGTTCTTTTTTAATTTCACGCTGTATCCCGCATGTAATAGAGTGGGCAGATAGAACCTAATGCTAAGACACTCTGTTCCCATTAAGACTCTTCTGTTCCATACTTTCCGAGGATTTCTGGAACTCTATGCCGACTTTGAGTCATTATCAGAGCGAGGAAATGAAAATATTAAATATTTCATTTCCTCGAGAGGGAATCGAACCCACAACTTATCGTATTTACAGCTGGACTGATACCGATTACTTATATAAATAAACGTCTCAAAAATTTTGTTAATTTTACACACAACGATATTGAAAATCAAGAACTGTTTTCTTAACCTACATATTATTTCGATAAGTACATTTCAAAGTACACCAAAACCCAATGAAGCTTTATAGATTATTTTTCATGCTGAATATTGGAAGATCAAAGAAAAGTTCTTTTATTGTATTTTTTTTCTAAAGCTTTGATTAATATTATCTCTTAACAATGTATATTTATATATAAACTATATCGATCGATTCGTTTCTTCTTTGTACACATACGAATCGATTTCTTTTGATATTTTTTTGTAATGTTTACAATTTTAGTGTTTTTCTATTTAATATTGTTAAAATTCCTTCGTACGAAATGTATTTCGTATATTATTTTTAATATTTATTGATTGATGAACACTTAACTATTAGTAAAATCATAGATTTTAATACAGACCAGTCGTATTAAGAAATATTTTCATTTCTTGGCTCTGGTGTCGAGGCAAAGTGCGGTGTTGAGTTCCACCACTCAACACGTGACGCCTCCGGGATTCATACAGAAAGTCATAGATGATAAAATAAAAGCTGTAAGCATCGTTTATTTGTTCTCGAATTTTTTCACAATGTCAAATGGATCTAGTATCCAACCTTCTATAATTAAAATATCCTTATACCACATTTGTAGCTTTTTTAACTTTCGTTATATAGCAGACCATTACCCGTTATTTGTCTAGTCCGGAACCGTTGCACCACGACGACCTCAGATTTGTTGCCTAACACTAATAAATTACTATGAATTTTAAATAATTCTGTGAGCGACTGTAAACGTGACGGTTCTGGATTCAATCCCCACTCGGAAGAATGAAATATTAAATATTTTTATTTTATCGGTAACGAGGCAAAGGGTGGCGTTGAGTTCCGCCATTCAACACATTCAATGCTTCAAAATTTCAGCGGAAAGCGGGAAATGGAATATCTTAACACTAGCTTCCGTCTGCCTACCCGCAATACCAGCGGGATACAGCGTGAAGCTGAAGCTTGCAAAATACAAAATGTTTTTTCAATTGAAAGTATAAATATTTAAAAGTCTGATTTTGGCAATTCAAAATAAGCAATCCGCGTAAAAATGAATTGCAATACAAAACAAAAGTAAAAACGACACCCCTGCAATCGTCTCGGAGCAAAGCTACACTTTTCAAATATTAAAATTTAATCGCTCGGTTGTCGCGGGCCAAATTAGGTTCTCTTGAGAGATTGGCACAGAGTATGCAAGCTATAGATGTTACAATAATATTGTAAGAAATTATGTATGAATTTTATTATTAATTATATTATGTTTCTCAGTTTCAAGCCAGTCGTGGCGCAGTGGTACAAGGTGTGACTGTAAACGCGACTGGTTGTGGGTTCGATGCCTACTCCAGGAAAGGAAAGATTATACTTATTTAGAAAACGTTTAAAAATTTTAAACGCAGGGGGACTCGGGATTTAAATTTATATTTTCATTCGCTCCGCTCTGATGTCCAGGCAGAGCGCGGCGTTGAGTTTCGCCACGCTACACGCAATGCCTCGAAAATTAGACGGAAAGTGGGATGTGTGACGGAATGGAGTGTCATAACACTAGATTCCCTCTGCCTGTCCTGCTGTGTGCGGCATACAACGTGAAGCTGATTTGATTTATTTTAAGTTTAATATTGAATACTTACTATACTAGGAACGTTGCTAAAACAAATGCAACCACCGAAGTTAAATTCTGAATTTGTGTAAGAAATAATGCTTCAGTAAATTAACAGAACAGACAATAATCATATTTCTTCCTAAAGGATTTGCGTCAGATACGCATAATTTATGTGAATAATTAAAGTATAATATAAGTTAAATTTGTTTGAGGTCAGTGGTGCCATAGGGGCACAAGCGTGCGACTGTAAACGCTACAAATCATGGGTTCGATTGTCATTAGAAAAAAAAAAATATTTAATACTTTCATTTCCTCGCTCTGTTAATAAGATAAAGCGCAGCGTGGAGTCCGCCACTAAACACGCACTTCTGAAATTCGGCGGAAAGTAAAGGAGTGTCATAACACTTTTCTCCCTCTGCTTACCCTATTTCTTACGAAAGCTTACAGCACGAAGCTGAAAAAGAAAAAAAACACATTTCATCCAAAACAGCACATCTATGGAACAAAATACTCTATGCAACAATCGTGCAGTGATATCCCAGAGACGAAGAAAACTGATATTAATTCTTACCTCCTTAATGATTTACAAGGCGTCGTCGTTTGTTTACTGTTCCTTGTAGCGCTGGCGTCACTTGACTGCCGTCTCTGGAGATGTTGGGTGACTTGGAGACAGAGTAGGTTTATTGTTAACATTATTTTCCAATTTTCTCTTTAATGACTTTAGAAGTTATGTTATTTTTTTAGCCTTTTAAATTGTCTTAAAATTTACGATTTTCGACGCGAAATTCGGTCGAGAAGTTGCGACATTTTTTATTTAATAAATAACTTTTTTTTTTTGTATTTTAGTAGGCCCATCACAGTATTTTAAAGTATTATTCTATATGTTTTTTTGACTTTTTTTTTTTTTTTTTTTTATTATAATAATAATGTATTATAATAGTTTCTTTGTGGATATCGCACTTAGCAATCTAGACAGAGAACCTGAGAACATAGTGTTAAGATACTCCGTTCTCTATTAAGACACTTCGTTTCCCACTTTCAGCTGAATTCTGGAGGAATTGCAAGTTGAATGGCGGAACACAACTTCGCGCTTTTTGTTTGCATCGTTACCAGAGCGAAGAAATGAAAATATTTAATATAGAATTTTTCTGAGTAGGAATCGAACCCACAATCTATCCAGTAGCACGCTTGTACCCCTGCGGCACGACTGACCTCTAGTGTGATAATAATAGATAATTGAATTGATTACATTTTTATTTTCTTAAAATCATTTCGTATTGCTTATCGTAGAATTTATTGTTATAACCCAAGTAATAATCCCAAAAAATTGAGACTGTAAACGTCACAGGTTGTAAGTTCGATTTCCACTCGAGGAATTGAAATACTTAATAGATATATTAATTTCTTCGCTCTGGTGTCGTGGCAAAGGTTGAGGTTAAATTCAGCTACTCAACACGCCTCCAGATTTCAACAGAAAGTGGGGAGCGGAGTGTCTTAACACTAGGCTCTCTCTGCCTACCCTGCTACCTACGGGACACAGTGTGAACCTGGAAAAAAAAATGAAATAACGACTACCAAGTTCTTGTAACATCAATTGGCATTTCTAAGAAAAATCACTTCACCACTTCAGAAGATACCGCCAGATGTATAGAAATGTATCTGTTACTTAAGGAAAAATTAATATTTCAATATCTTGACGCTTGCCCTGATGTGTGTTAGCGTGCAGGCCAGCAGTGGCCCTAAGTCCAGACACAATAAAACGTATCCTACGGCGTAAAACAGGTAGCCAGCGATTTTATTTGGACATGACATTACAGCGGCTTGTGTTATTTGATACTTTTAAAATTTTAAATATTATACTATATTTGCTTTAATAGTAATAGTAAATAATAAACGCTCTTGACAGACAGACAGACAGACAGGCAGACGGACAAAAAAGTGATCTTATGACGATTCCCTTTTTCCTTAAAAGGTACGGAACCCTAAAAATGACCTAAACATAACACACTCCCTTCTCTTTGCATTTTGTATTTTTTAGAAGCGTTACGTCTTAAACTGAACCCAAAGAAGACGAAAAAATCAAATTTGTACTTAGGTACCTATTTAAAAAAGAACTAGAATTTTCTTCTAAGTAAAAAAGGATCTAAAACAACATCAACATCTCAATTACATTACAACATTACACATATATTCAATATAAAAATTTACAACACGTTCAAGACTCTTCAAACCCCACATTTTCCCCTAAATGTTACCAAAAACATATAGTGGTTGTTTATTGAATTGCCGCGATTATTTTAATAGGTCATCCGGTCCATAGGCTGATGTTTGGCGTCACGGCTTAATACTGCAATACACCATTCCACATTACCCTTACTACTTCGTAAACAAGGACCAATTTTGCATACTTTGACATAAAATGTAAAATATACATACAAGACTCAGTAACTTAGAAATTAGAATAATGATAAGATTTGAAGATCCTTTAAGCGAAATTTTAGGGTTAAGTCACCATTTGGAGGCTTGTTTCATATGTAAATGTTGTGTTTTGACGATTATTATATACTAGGGACCCACTTGCGGCTTTCCCCGCTTCGACTAGAGATTTTTTTACTTCTTCGACTAGAGAATCTGTTGTACTACTTTTGTTCTCTAATAATAATATAATTTTAAAAACAATATCTACATCCACCTGTATCGAAAGTAAAGTTTCAGCTGATTTTCGAAGTAAGCGAAACAGAAAATTTTGTCGAAAAAAATTTTTTAAAATGTTATATACTTTTTTATTTATTATTAGCTGATTAAAATAAATATGTTTCAAGCTGTAAATGTTAAAATACAATAATAAAAACTGCAATTACTTCGGTTAAGTCGTTTCTAAGATTAGCATGAACAAACGCACAGATAAACAGAAAAAATAAACTAAAATCATTGTTTTTGGTTTTATTACATTTATCTTCCATATCAGAGGCCGGTCGTGGCGCAGAGGCACAAAGTGTAACTGTAAAATCGACTGACTGTGGGTTCGATCCCCACTCGAGGAAGTGAAATATTTATTTACCTTTATATTTTCATTTCTTCGCTCTGGTGTCGAGGCAAAGCGCGGCGTTGAGTTCCGCCACTCAGCACGCAAAGGAAAGTGGGGAACGGAGTGTCTTAACACTAGGGTCCCTCTGCCTACCCTGCTGTGTGCGGGATGCAGCGTGAAGCTGATTTAATTTTTTTTTTATCTTCGATATACAGACACCGATGCGTTACGATTTTATTATAGATACCGATAGAGTTGTAAATTGCGGATTCGCTGCATAATTTGTCGTAAGGTATAGTATTATTCGACTACTAGCAACTTTGTAATACAGAGTTTATGCTGTTTATTGCCTTATATTTTTTTTCTTTATATTTATATACCTTATACAGCTTTCCACTATCGCAGGTAGATATATCTCGCATATAGCAGGGTAGGCCGAGGGAACCTGGGAGCCTAATTTTAAGACATTCCGTTCCTATTAAGACATGTGAGTATTACGTGTTGAGAAAAATAAAATATTAAATATTTTATTTCGTTGAGTGGGAATCGAATCTACAACTTATCACGGTAAGACCCGCACGATCGTACCGCTGCGCCACGAGTGGCCTCGAATAGCCTGGTCTTATACATTTAACAACACAACACCCTTTGTTGTTGCAATGTGTTTACGTGATGTATTAACTTTTATTTAATCTAACCTATATAAAACTTGAAATTAAATAAAATTTAATATAAAAATAATATCGGGCACCAAATAAATAAATAAAAATAATATCGCAATACTATTACTGAAGATACTGAAATACATTTTATTTTTTATCGTTCTTCAAAAATACGAAAAAAGGTACATTTAAAATGTCAAACAAGAAGTCATGAAACCATTGTGATCTCTGAGAGTAATTCCAATTGCAGTACAGAACCCCCGGTTAGGGACTAAGTCTCCCTTGTGAGTGATACACACGGCTTTTTGGATTATTTCGTACAGGATCATTAAAATTAAAATGATATATTCTTATTATTATTATTTTACTAGACGACTAGTCTTAATAAAGTCTTCACGCTGTATCCCGCACATGGGAAGGTAGGTAGAGGTAATCTGGAAACCTAGTGTTAAGACACTTCCGTTCCCCAATTTCCACCGAATTCTGAAGGCATTGCGTGTTAAGTGGCAGAACTCAACGCCTCGCTTTGCCACGGTACCAGAGCAAGAAATTGATTATTAAATTTTTCACTTCCTCGAGTGGTAATCAAATCCACAACCTACAAAGCTAGCCTCAATTTTTGTTAATATTTTATGAATATTATTTATTAAGCCGACTGCTCTTAATATATTTATTTAGGTTTATAAGATTTATCATATATGTTTTAAGTTGTTTTAATAAATACTTCTTACATTTACCTATATGCAGTGTAACTTTACACCACTCAACATTCAATGATTCGAATTCGGATGGAAAGCGGAGAACGAAATATTTTAACACTACCATCTCTCCACTTACACCACTTCAGGCTGAAACAAACATAAAGCTTAAAAATAATTAAACTAAAAAATCGAACCTGTGACCGTCATAATATCCTCTACAACCATATATCCCTCATCCCAGGGTCACGTAGGTCACGTATATGTTACACGTCATTTAGATTGTCGCATTTCATCGGGGGACAAAATATTGACTCTCACAGTGTAAGTGGTGGTGGTATTATTTTGCTTTCTTCCCATAAATGTTATGGTAATACCACCGATGGGGTTAACATATGGTATGGGTTGTCGTATTGATTTTTTTTTACTTATTTGGGGTGTGGCTTACTTGTGGTATTTTACTATAGATATATTTTTCGACACTATAAAGTGAATCAAAGCTAATAAGTTACTTTCGGTTGACCTAGAACATGAAAACTGAAATGAAATCGTGAAAACTATACATTTGTGATAAAATCCTAAAATATAATAGCCTTAAAAGGGGAGCAAAATTTGGTATTAAAGCTGCTAGTTCAAGTGAAGTATTAGATAACAGGACACTGGCTAAGCTTGAATTTCAGAAAGAGCTCGAGATCTCCAATATTTGTACGGAACCCTCGGTGGGCGGGACCAACTCGCGCTTGTCCACTTTTTTTGTTAATAATTGTACATTTACTTAAATCAAAATTAGTTTACACATGTTTATAAATTTTCTCACATTTATAGCAAGACATAAATAATTAACCTATGTTAAGACACTCTGCTCTACGCCCGAATTAAAGACACTTTTTATTGAGTAGTGGAACTCAACGCTGGGCTTTCCCTTGCCGGAGTGTCGAAATGAACGTAATCCATTCGCCCGAAACTCTCTCACTGTCTACAGACATTTCCACCGAATCACGTTGGTCTTGTACTTATTAACAAAGATATCTTGTCTTTGTATCTTATTTTTGTTATTAAAAATTTCTAACCAATAACAAAAATAAGATACAAATGTCCCAAAGGTATACAATATAGAAACTCTAATATGAAGATATCATCAAAAATGATAACTTTTCAGTCGACAATGTTACCACATTAACACAACAAAGCTGGTCGATCCGTCATCGCATGACTACTGATTTATTTTAATGGATATATACTTTTGATATAGAGTATTCTCGTTCTCTATAACACATTTGATACTCTTTATTTGAATAATTTTAACCGACTTTTGTTAAAGGAGGCTTTTATTTGACTTTTTTTTATGGATGTTAACTCTGAACTTTCGATTGGGTAGAAAGGTCGTCGAAAGCTGGTTCTTGCCGTGTGGTCCTATTTTAATTTGGTCTAGATCTAACAATGCTATCTATTATAAAATTATATAAATGTTAAATTTGCGTAGTTTACTCTTTGAAGTCGGTTTTTTTTTATTTAATTATTTTCGATAACGTATGTTACGTTGTATATTAGTTGGAAGATAATCGATTAAATCCAAGTAACGAATAATGTTTTTTATTTCAATTCCCGGCGTTGATTTACGCTACTCAACACGCAATGCCTCCAGAATTCAGCGAAAAGTGGGTAACGGAAGTGTCTTTATGGGAACGGAATATCTGAACACTAGGTTTCTAGGTTATACTATTTTAATATACCTACTCCAAATACTAAAATATATTATAATTTGGGCTTTTTTTTTATCAGCTTCACACCGTACCCCGCACGCAGCAGGGTAGGCAGGGGGAACGTAGTGTTAAGACACTCCGTTCCCCACTTTCTGCCGAATTCTGGAGGCATTGTGTGTTGAGTGGCAGAACTCAATGCCGCGCTTTACGTCGACACCAGAGCGAAGAAATAAAAATATAAATTTAAGTAAATATTTCATCTCCTCGAGTGGGGATCGAACCCATAACCAGTCGGTTTTACAGTCATACTTTGTGCAACTGCGCCACGATTGGCCTCATGAATTTGCGCTTTAATTTTTTTTATATTTTTCTCACAATATTAAAAATAAATACTTTGTATCATATCATATACAACATTAACTTGAGCACTCACAGTGGCCTCTATCAATCACTTACCAAACCTATCAGGGCATATCCATTATGCAAGAGATAAGTTTGTACAATAACTTGCGGAAACTCACCATTTTCCACCTATATGTGTATCATATGTTTATAATGTTAATATACTTGTTACAGCTTCGTACAAACAAACACAAGTAGAATCACTTGTTTATTCTAATAAAATATATTAAAATCTAAATATTCTCTATTCCATTAAATCATTAAAAAGTACTTATAAGGCCAGTCGTAGCGCAATGGCACAACGTGTGACTGTAAAACCGACTGGTTGTGGGTTCGATCCCCACTCGAGGAAATGAAATATTTATATATAATTGAATTTGACAATAATATAATCAAGGCGAAGTTTGAAAGAATAAAAAAATATATCATAAAAATTAAAACCGAATACTGAAACCATAAAATTTATAACTTGATCTGTTCCATAATGGCCCTCAAATAAAGCATTATTTAAGCTTTACATATCTACTGTATATCAAATACGACTAGTCAATGTTCTTAGTTAATTTTCTTTCTATATTGCACTTTTCTGTCCATTTTAATTTATTGTCTTTGGCAAAACCAAAAAATCGATTACCACAGTTAGATACAATATTCTCGGTCTCTATAATAATTTTAACAAAAAAAATAACTACTACAACCGGATCCCTTAATCAAAACCTAACCAAACTTTTATCAAACTACCCTCGAAGTGTAAACTTTCCGATAAAAAAGAATCTTCAAAATCGGTTGGAGGAATATTGAAATGAGATTGAAATGACCAAAATGAAATAAGACCACACGAGACACCAGCTTTTAAATAGAAAAAGAATTAAAACATAGAAAAATACAGTCCAATTGATAACCTCCTCCTTTTACAGAAGTCGGTTAATAAAAGCTCTCTATTACTCGATATATTACTTTAGATTTAGAGGCCAGTCGTGGTGCAGCGGCACGAGGTGTGACTGTATAACCGACTGGTTGTGGGTTCGATCCCCACTCGAGGAGATAAAATTTTTACTTAAATTTATATTTCCATTTCTTCGCTCTGGAGTCGAGGTTAAGCGCGGCGTTGAGTTCTGCCACTCAACACGCAATGCCTCCAGAATTCGGCAAAAAGTGGGGAACGGAGTGTCTTAACTCTAGGTTCCCTCTGCCTACCCTGCTGTGTGCGGGATACAGCGTGAAGCTAATTTATATTACTTTTTGTTAATCGAATTCACACCCACCATTGTTTAGTTCTATCCAGATCCCCGCTGGTCTATCGGCGTATTTCATATGTGGATGATGGATGACCTGCCAGAGGGCGGCGGACGGAAAATGTGCAATCAACTTTCACGCCCTCGCCTCGTTTAGTTGACATGTAAAGATAATTTGTAAATGAAATCTTGAGTTTTTTCTTAAGAAACAGTATATTTATCTAAGAAAAGTATATAGTACTTTTGCTCAAATTTTAAAGTAAATTCGAAATAGGTATCCTATTTTGACTCTGCAACAGGTAGTGGTAATATTTAAGGTAATTTTAGTTTAGTTATTGTAGTATTTTAATAATTTTCTTTCAGGATGAAGGAAAATTATTGAAATAGGCATCCTAAGTGGGTACTCATATAATACAAGCCATATAATACAAGCCTAAATAATAATAAATTGTTTTCATTTTATTAATTTTTTTTACTAATTTTAGTAAGATGTTTTATCCAACATTCATATTCATATAAATTCATTTATCCAATATTCAAAAAGCACCTCCTCTCGATTTATACCCAATATATACCGCCTCATCTAGACAAGGGTTAGAATTACAAACAATTACCAAATTGAAATCCTATAAATACGCCACGAAAATTCACAATAAAACCTCATTTTCTAATCCCCAAAATGGCATTTCTCAGTACAAATACAATAGACAAAGAAAAAACTGACACACGATGCTAACAAAAAGCTAACCGCAGCGTATAAACAGATTCCCAAAGTCAATTTTCAAATTGCCAACCATAAAGTCAACCCCCCTAATACAATCTCACCCCGTGCTTGTCAACGTTTCCTTGCTTACCTTAATAACCAATGTAAACTGAACTCTGTTTTGTTTATGACAATGTCTGAAACAACGCTATTTGCATACGAACGTAGAGCAAGAAAGGTCATGTTATAATTGACAATATTTAAGAAAATTCTTGTATCTTCACACCGTTTTCTAATATTTTGTTTATTTTATTAAAGATCTATTTTTTTTATAGCTTCATGCTGTATCACAAAGCAGGGTACGCAGAGGGAACCTAATGTTAAAACACTCCCTACTTTCCACTGAATTATGAAGCCATTGCGAGTTGAATGACGCAACTCAACACCGCGTTTTGCCTTAACACCAGAGCGAAGAAATTAATATAAAATATTTCATCCATAATGAATATATAATATAAAATAATTCATTTTCTCGAGTTGAAATTGAATCCATAATATGTCGCATTTATAGTCACTGAGACTGGCCTCAACCAGCCACTAGTATATTTTTTTATTTTATTAAAAAAAAATATTATTATTTTATTTAAAAACACAATTTTCATTGACAATATCGCGACAAATTGTTTTATAAAACTAGTAAACACGAAGAAAAATAATCCACTTAGTCGTGCGGCGCTCAAATCCATCCCTTATCCGCTAAGGGTACGAGATCAAAAAGCATTCGTATTTCGAACACGCCGTCCTTTTATTTCGCCCGGTCAAAGCTTGGGGGTTGGAAATTTAAAATGTACTTAAATTCAATTCACATTTCCGTTTCTGGAATGTTCCTCTATATATTTTTTTTTCTTTTTAATTTCTATTCGTGTCCATGGCGTGCTTGTTTTTGTCCATGTTTTTGTCCAAACATAGTTAATGTAGGTGATCTTTTGTGAGGGCTCTCTGTGAAATTGGAGAGGGCATCGTTTTAAGCTTTTTGCAAAATCAAAATTGCCCTTTTTATTCTCTGTATCTTGTTCAGTCTATCATATGATATTTCGTAATGAATGGGTGTCGTGTATGTTTTATTTATTCGTATCTGCACTAAAAGCTTATATTAACCAATACCTGTGCATTTTGAGATTGGAAAAAAAAATAAACGTTTAAATTTCAGATGTGTTTGATCCCCTCTTTTAGTGTGATATGTGGTCTTTTCGACATCGTGACATACATTCTAATAGTTTTGTGGGGAGCGTAGGGTGAAATTGACACGAAAAAAAGAGCAAAACGCTTGTAAGGAATGTAAGGTCGTATCAATTGTAAATATTTAATAGTTTTTATAGAAGCTGAAGTATTCTAGGTTAAATATTTTTTTTATATTTTATCTTGAGTATCCCATTACGTGATTTTATGCATTTAGAAAATTCAAGCACCTTAAAGACGACAAGGTATCATATATTCTTTTAATAATGTTTTTTTTCTTATATTCTACTATTTATACCTTTAGTGAGTAATACTGATTGAAAATTAATGAGAAATCCGTTCTATCCCGCACAAAGCAGGGTAGGAAAAGGGAGCACGGGAACCTAGTGACAAGTCACTCTGATCCCATCAAGACACTAACGTTTCGCGACGTTATCTTGTCGCACAGGTTTGACAGCCACACGCTTGTGCTACTGGAATCAATGAAACATTGAAGTTAAGTAGTACAAAATATCATAAATTATGTAAATCAATTTAGCCTCCTTTACAAAAAAAAAATTATCAATTACAAAAAACGAACACACTGTATACCATAAAAAAATCTCATTATATCCAACCCCTAGCTAATCTATTGGAAGCCATTGTAAACATCACTTAAAGAAGTCCAGTGGTCACGGAAAATGCGGAAATTTTCAATTGAATCTCTTCTCACATTGAGACCGGGCCTTGGACCGGGGCCGGGGCCGGGGCCGGGACGGGGGCGGAGGCCGGGGCCGTGGCTAAGGGACGTCTCGTCACACACGCTACATTAACCACCGTAGAGATACCAGCCGTAAATCGTGTGCGTAAGTGATACGAGTCAAGAGTTGCGGGGACGGATGTGACGGGAAAATGTATTTGGAAATTAACTTTTGACATGAAAACGTTACAAATGTTTAATTTAATTTAATTTTTAAATAATTTTCGTCTTTTTTTTTTGTCGTAGGTGTAAATTTTAAGAATCGTACAAAGTATCGTTAGCTGACATGCATGTATATACTATTGATGAATAATTTTTTTTGAGAGATTTCTAAGAGTTCATAATAAGTAAGAAAAAGGAATTATTTTCATTTTCTCCCTTTGATAAGCTAAAATTCGGCGTTGACACTCAATGATGTCACGAATTCAAAACAAAACCGAGAACAGAGTATTTTGACACTATCCTTTAGTATCTTGCCCCGGCTCTTCTCAGGTCTGAGGCGTTTACCTTATTGGACTAGTGGATAAATATAATGAACCCTGTAAATTCTGAATTTGAATAAACTTATTTGACTTTCACTAAGTTCTCTCTGCCGACTTACTACCTGCGGAATACATTGCAAAAGTGAAAAATAAAATTTACATAAAAAATTAAATAACATAAATTCAAATTTTTCAATTATCTTTACTTTATTATTTCATGATATATGAATACTAAATCTATATCAATAAAACGATTACCAATATAAACAAACATAAAAAAAAATATATATTTTTTAATATCATAAACACGAATTTAAGGTGTCTTCACAAGATCATAAATTAATTTAGAAACGACACAAAATAGACGGTATGCTACTACGTGTCCGCTATATTAAAATACTAAAAACATTGATAAATCTCCAATACATTTGCTTTAAAACCTCTATCCCTACTTCAATATATATAAGATTGAAATTAGCTTGATTATTTAAATTTTCTTGTGCTTTAAACGGCAAATGTAATTTGGTTTGTCAGTGAGGGTGAACTACAGAGGCAGTGGGATGTTGGTACGGATTCATCATCGCGACAGGTGGTCGTACTTTCTGGTTCCCCTAATATCTAATATTCGCTAACTTTATTCACTTTAGAGGCCGGTCGTGGCGCAGAGGCACAAAGTGTGACTGTAAAATCGACTGGTTGTGGGTTCCATCCCCACTCGAGGAAGTGAAATATTTATTTACATTTATATTTTCTTCACTCTGGTGTCATGGCAAAGCGTGGCGTTGAGTTCCGCCACTCAGCACACAATGCCTCCAGAACTTGGCGGAAAGTGGGGAACGGAGTGTCTTAACACTAGATTCCCTCTGCCTACCCTGCTGTGTGCGGGATACAGCGTGAAGCTGATTTTTTGTTTATCATTTATTTACTTTACCATAGTATTCACGTTATGCATAAAATATTGTAGTATAATTGTTTTAGGTGTTTGTTTAGGTTGGAAAGATAAAAAAAAAAAATGTTTGTTCTTTTTTTATTTAACGTACTATTTACAGATATACATACCTTATACAATAGGATGAAAAAAAATACATTCGAATTGATAACCTCCTTTTCTTACAGAAATCGGTTAAAAAAAATATAATATTAAAAGACTTGTCTATATTTTCTGCCTTATTTTATACCCCATTTCTAAAAATCAATAAAAAATTATAGCAAATAGTTTTTGCCCAAGTGGAAATCAAACCCATAACCATTGTATAGAACCAACATTTGCTTCAAAACAAGTTCTTCATATAAGTTTATTCTGTCCTATTTCGGTGCGTACCCCATGCATGAAGTGTCTCAATGCTAGATACCGTCTACCTACCTTACTATATGTAGCCTAAAACTAAAAATAAATAAATAAATATTTTTTTAGAAACGTATAACAATTTGAGCGTAGCGGAATTTGAACCCGCGCCTCTTGGAAACCTTCCAAGCACTCTGACCAACTGAGCCATACGTTCTCATCAATCTATGTCGAAATTTTTTATACGCTTGTTACAACTTATTTATATTGTTAGTATCTCTGTAAGGAGATTTTTACAAATTTCCGCTACCCTAGGATAATTACTAAGAATTGTTATTTGGCAAGAGAGAATTATATTTAAATATTTTTAACAATTTTAAAGTTATTCCACTCTCCGCTTAGGAAAGAAAAATCCTTTTTTCGAAAACCTATAAAATGTTGTATTATAAGCGTAAATAAACAAACATTCTAATATTCACCTAGCAAGTTCAACCACAATAACTCAACAAGTTTAAAGGTATAAAAACATTAAAGGACTTCATTCCCCTGTCAAAGTCTTCCCGCAGTATCCCGCAAATGTCGTTCAGTTTGCCCGCGGAATGCGAAAGAAACTTTCCATCTAATATTTCACCCGCTAATATCGCGACCGGGTTCCCGTCTTTGTTGTTTGTTTGTGGGCATTCTTTATGGCAGCTTTGAATAAATTAATCGACATGGTTCGTTCGTAAAATGACGGTATTTAATGAAAATTATTTTGGATGTTCCTTTTTTTTCTCTTGTGAATATTGTGAACATTCTTTAAATTGTAGATTATTGTAAAAGATTTCATGTTTAGGTAAGTATGTTGGTTTTATGTCGATTTTCTATAAGTATAGTGGAAAATTTTAATAATTTTATGAATTTCACTTATTGTTAGTCATCTCTATTATTTTACATTTTTCTATCAATACTAGTTGACATTCGTTACTTTTAGCTTTATGTCATTTTACGCGTATTGACTGGCCGAATTCGGTTTTCTTCTTCTTCAGCTTCACGCTGTATCCCGCATGTAGCAGGGTAGGTAGGTTGGCGTTAAGACACAAAGTGGATAGCGATCCACTTTTCCCTGAATTCTAGAGGCATTGCATGTCGAGTGGTGGAACTTAACGCCGCGCTCTGCCCTAATACTCAAGCAAAGAAATGAAATATTAAATATTAATCCAAAAAGAGAAATCAAATCCACAACTTTTCGCGTTAATAGCCTCACGCTTGGGCCTTTCGCCACCACTAGTCTCACTTGCACTTTGTTTAACTAAGGAAGAGAAATGAAAATTATTTCAATATAACCAATCAGCCTCGAGTGATGATCGTATTCACAGTCATACATACGTATCACTATACCACAATGGCTTCTGATATTCAAATTAAATAAATTTAGTTCTACAACCATCTACTGTATAAACGTATATAGATGCACAGATTTGATTTCAAGTTTTATTTTATTTTCGAAAATCTTTTTCCGAGTAAACAATGTACAAAAGATCAAAAAAGCTATGTTCAGCGCCACAACTCGTCGACCGCACTATAATATATATACAAACAGAATAGCGAACAAAACGGAGACGTTTTACACAAGTAAGCAAAGAAAACAACAGTTTCCCAAGTCGATCGCACGTCACTAATCCGGCGCTAGCGTCGCGACATCCGGCGATGGCGGCCGCGTCATTTCCGCTTCCCCCGGATACAAATAAACCGAGCGTGCATCACACATGCATGAGATAAATCGTCTGGCTAATACTCCAAAGATTTATCTTGGCTGACGCCGCTAAATGATCGAGGACTATAGGTACCTATATTTGCTTTTAAAAAGTAGAAAGTATCTTGACGTATGTGATTTTTGTCAATAAATATGTCAATTAATCCAGAAAATTTACCTTATAAGATAAGAATTGAAAAATGAAATATATTATTTGTTTTTTTTTTTTTATGTTACTCGGTAATGTGTTATTGTTAAGTTTTTGTGGTCATTTTTGTGGCAATAATTTCAAAATCAAATAAAAAAAAAATATAACACGATAAACAAAGAAAAATCGTAATCCACTCCATCTAATTTCGAGATATTATAAAAAGGAACGCCGCACTTTATTGAGTGATATTACAATATCACTTAATAAAAACTCGAGGCCGGTCGTGGCGCAGCGGCACGAGGTGTGACTGTAAAACCGAGTGGTTGTGGGTTCGATCCCCACTCGAGGAGATGAAATATTTACTTAAATTTATATTTCCATTTCTTCGCTCTGGTATCGAGGTTAAGCGCGGCGTTGAGTTCTGCCACTCAACACGCAATGCCTCCAGAATTCGGCAGAAAGTGGGGAACGGGAGTGTCTTAACACTAGGTTCCCTCTGCCTACCCTGCTGTGTGCGTGAAGCTGATTTGATATTATAATAATTTAAATACTATTTATTATTCTAATTGCCACGTGGCGTAGTAAACACGACAGGTTGTGAGTTCGATCTCCATTCAAGGAAACGAAATATTTAATATTTTAAATGATACGCTCTGGTGTCAAGGCAAAGTTAAATTAAGTTCCGCCACTATACAGAAAAAGCCTAAATTAGCCTTTAGAATGCGGCCAGATACAGCGTGAAGCTTTGAAAAAAAACATTCTACTGAATGGATATGGAACCTGCAAACATCTCGTTTAGGAACAGTACGATACCGTTCCACTGCGTCACAAGGGAACAGACCATTATGGCGCAGTGGGGCTATGTCAGAGTATTCCATTTGAAATCAATTTGATATTATATTATAATTATTTTCTAACATCCTAAATTGTTCAATTCAAACTAATTTTAGTCTAAAATGCTTGTCCAAAAAAATATAAGCCCAAACAACCTTATAAATCACACAACATTCTCACAAAGAGCATCTCTAACAAATACAACAAGAGTCGTTAATTTCTCATTTGGTAGAATGAGACACTACGTCACGTGGGTCACAAACACGGACACCGACCGACCCCTGTCCCCGCGATTGCGAGCCTCTAATGAACTTCGCATATTGGCAGGGCGCGACCGTTGGAACTGTGGAAGCTGGAAGTGAAAACTAGATAAATACTAATACCTTATTTGGATTGTTTTAATAATTTATTAGTGTGTAATTTGTTTAAAAAGTATTATACTTATTTAGAAATTAGGTAAGTGGGGTACGGAATATTTTGACACTAAGTTCCTTTCTGCCTACCTGCTGTGTGCGAGATACAGCGTGAAACTGATTTATTTTTTATGTTCTCGCTATTATTAACATACAATATTATTATTTTAGTTTATTTATAATGGAATGTTTTTGTCCTATAATTTTATAAATCATCAGTCACTATCCTTAATCTTGAAACTTTAAAAGCTTCAAGACTTTAAAAGCTTTATATTATTTACTTATAACAACAACATAATTAATTTCATAAAATTAGGCAAAGACTGCACTTTCAACGAAGAAAATATCGATATTATCGAATTCTGTTCAGATATTATATTTCATAGAACGGCACTTCCAGAAGAATCAGAAATAAAGAAAACTCTGGACAGTGGTTAATTACGTGCGATAGTTGGGAGCTCACGAGAGAATGATTGCTGCACGGTAACGACGCTTCGCCAATATTCTCTGGATGTGTGAGGCCATGAAGTACATTTTGTAGATATAATACTCTACTAAAATACTACTAGTACTATTCTATAGTAAACTTAAGGTACTACTATTCTATAGTATAAGCTGTCTATATTTGAGGCCAGTCGTGGCTCAGAGGCACAAACATGCGACAGGTTGTGGGTTCGATCGCACTCGGGGAATCAAAATATTTAATTTCCATCACCTTGCTCTAGTAACGCTCTAAAAACACAAAGAGAGTTCTGGCGGATCTCTCTTACTTACTTGCCTCTATAAATAGGCGCAAGTGGGGAACGTAAGTGTCTTTATGGGAACGGAGTGTAACATTAGATTTCCAGAGGTTTCCAGTTTCAAAGTCATTTCTTTTTTCTCTTACACCTTAATATTATTTTAATCTTAACAAAATCTCCTATTCCAGGGCCCGCCTCCTGAGAGCACGTCACAGTAATGTCATTTGGTAGCCTCACAACAACTAGTTTATGGCAGCATTTTGTTGTTCCATCCACTCGTTCCAGAGAAAACACAATATACAAGTCTACTATATTGTTATATATATATACAATGATGTAAAAACAATAAGAAACATACATATACTTACATTTTATTTTTAATATGATAATTTAAAAATGAAAATCAACTAAATTATTTTCTTTTAAAAAAATATGAAATAAGTCTATTTTTGTCATTTGTTGTCTGTAACGAAGTATAAAAAAAGTAATATTAGGCCAAAATAAATAAGCACTTTTTATTACGTTGAAAAAGTTATACACATTTTATATTAGTCTTTTAATTGATGATAAATAAATATTCTGTTCTGACAAATGAAACATGTCGCGATTATATCAGCTCAATCGTATCGTTTATGATCAGATGTTACAGATAATAAACAGTTAAATATATCTACAATACATTTTGTTTTTTAATTTCACGGCATATCCTATATAATTGTTTATATGAAAGTAGACACAGGTAACCTGTCTCAGAAAGGGTGTTAAGTCACTCAGTTACCTACCCCCCGAACAATTTTTCAAAAAACATTTTGTTATTTTAATGAGCTTAGAAACTCAACGCCGCGTAATGTATTTTTTTGCTAGGACAAGAATCCCTCTGACCCTGAAGAGAATTTGCCAGTACAATGCCTACTTGATTTTAAATTGAGGCATAACAAATAAAAAAAACCAATATCCAACAAAAAAAATATAGATCACATTCACATTTAAAAAAAAATCACTAGCATTTATCAACCTCCCATTCACCCCTAAATTTAAATATTACTTTAGGTGCCCATCAATCCAGCAGTTCATTAAACTCGATGCAAAACTCATTTGGCTCCAGGCGGCGTCGAGTTACGGCTGTATGTCGGAATACTCGAAGTGACAAACTCATAAACATTTGTCTTTGGGCTGTCCAGTCGCCATTATAAATGCGCTAGTATACGTTGACCCTTGTTAAATCTTTATTGGAAGCTTTCTGCACAGTAGATTATTATAGGAGAAAGTGGGTGATATAAATTCAGAATTCTAATGCTGAAAACTCTTTTTAAATTAACGTTAATCAATATTTCTAATGACACTTTTTTGTAATAAAAAGTATAAACAATAAATGTTTCAACAACAAGACACACAAGACTATTTACCAATATAAAAAATATATGTAAATATCTTTAAGAGTAATAAAAATATAACAATGTAAAATTTCTCCACAATATTTAGTTTTTTAACAAAGTATAAATAAAAAATGGCAAATAAAGACTTAGTACAAAATTATCACAATTACGATAAACACCATCTTAAATCAGATTTTTATTTTCTTTTCCGAACTCCCGGTGATAAAGTCCAGCAATGAAGAATACAAGACATTCAACTGTCAGTTTAATAACTATAAAAATAATCAAATTTTCAATATAAAACAGGTTATTCTTCTAAATTATATATATAAATGTATACAAATAAAAGGCTACTCGAAAGGCCATGTTCATTTGGTCGAGAATTACTTATTGAGGACCCGAAACGTTTAGCCGATCCCGTTCTAAATTTAAACAAATAATTTATGTACGGTCACTCTTGACACCGAACGTATTAAATATTCTATAGGGTTGTAACCTTGTTACCGGTTAACTTGTACAGATAAATTGCTTTTAAACAATGCAGATAATTAATTTTAAAAAAGTAATTTTAAAATAAAATATATAATACTAAAAAAATATACACATTGAAAAATTTTAATGTACGTAGATATAATAAATTATTATTCTGTATGTACTTATATAAGAAAAAAATGTGTTCTGTTTAATTTTTATGCATAATTATGGTTGGCCCTAGTTTCCAAGTTCACTTGAATTATTGGTCGTGTCCGAAACAGTCCGGTTGTGGTCTTGTTATTAATGTGACTCCTTACTCTACACCAGTGCACATTCACACTAGAAAATCTTAACCTTAAACTTAAATATAAACAGTATTGTAAGTAACTGGAATTAAATTGACAATGACAGTAAGAAATCGGATTTTTTTACGTAATTTTGTTTGAATAAATTAATTGTTTTATGTTTTTATAATAGATTTTCTTATGATTTCTAATGTTTAACTACTCGGAAATATAAATCGGAAATATCATCAAATACATATCATAATTTTATAAATAATAAAAAAATATTCCGTACTTGGATAAAAACAAACGCCCAAAAACCTTAAATCTGGCGCCCAAAGCGATTCAAATTGTGAACTAGGAAGAAGAGAGTTCTTCTTTTTGGAAATATGCTAGAATAGAAATAATAATCATTTTAATCTTTGTATAAACTTTTGAAGACAAAAGTGATGTTCCCCACTGCAGGAAAAAGAAATATTTATTTATATTTATATTTTTATCAATTCGCTCTGGTGCCCAGGCAAAGCGCGGCGTTGAGTTCCGCACTCAACACACAATGCCTCCAGAACTTGGCGGAAAGTGAGGAACGGAGTGTCTTAACACTAGGTTCTGCCTACCCTGCTGTATGCGGGATACGGCGTGAAGCTGATTTTGATTTGGAATAATATAATATTGATCATAATATCGGACCCAAAAGAAATGGTCAAAACAAAAGTCGAGTCGATATTGAATCAGTGTGGGCATCGGTAATTAGTGTGGGACGTTGCGTGTTGCTTTTTGCTGATGCCAAATATTAGGTTTATTATGTATATATATAGTGATTTAGTGGGAAAACCTAAGACTGTGAACGTTATAGTTGTGGGTTCGATTTACACTTGGAGGAATGATTAAACTATTTTATCCCCCACTCTGATAGAGATAGTCTCAAAATTTGGACAGAAAATGGGAAACGGAGTGTGTTAACAATAATTTAACTCTGCCTACCGGGCGGTTAATTATACAATTGAAAAATAAACACATTTCTTTAGCAAGTAGACTGTACCTGAATGATATTATAAAATTATTTTATTTAATGTTTTAAAATATATATTTTTTTATATAATAAATCAAATATATTAAATATACGCATATGTAGGTATAAATAATCTGTCCAGACAAAGGCACAAACAAGCATGCGATGGTAAACGCGCTAGGTTCTGGTTTCGATTCCCTGCTCGAGGAAATAAGATGTTTAATATTTTCATTTTCTCGCTCTGGTAACCGAACAAAGCGCGGCGTTCGTTAGTTCCGCCACTCATCACACAATGCCACAAGAATTCTGCGGAAAGTTGAGAACGGAGGGTTTTAACACTAGGTTCCTAGGTTTCCCCTATCTACTTGCTTGCTGTTATGTGCGGGATACAGAGAAAAGCTAAAAAAACAGTATAAATAATCATAAACAAACTTTTCGTGCAGTGATACTGCCGCCTTACCCCCGCAGAGCGGAGACGCTTCCAAGTAATTACACTCATACTTTGTGCCTACATAATAAACAATCTTATATTTAATCTGTAAATATATGTATTGTTTATATAAGTTTTTGGCAGAGGGTACCTAGTGGTAAGACACTCCGTTACCCACTTTCCGCCGATTCTGGAGGAATTGCGTGTTGAGTAGCGGAATTAAACGTCACGCTTTGCCTCGACTCCAGCACGAAGAAATTAAAATATTAATCATTTAACTTCCTCGACTGAGAATCGAACTCAACTTGTCTCATTTACAGTCACACACTCTGCCCCTGCGACACGATTGGCCTCAATTAAGTGAGTACCTACAGGAAACAAAAATTATGATTGTCCATCGTAACTGGGAACACCTTAATGTTAAATTAGGCGATCCATCTAAGAGTAAAGGGCGTTAAGGGCCTAATAAATTAGTATGGGGACAGTGGGGATAATAAACACGGCGAGGAAATGGCACTGCCAAATAACTTGTTAGGAGTTGCCCACACCTCCCCTATTGACTAATTACGGTGCTTTGTTTTATGTTCAAAAATTTTCGGTCAAGCAATATTGTTGTAGTGTTAAAGGAAAATGTCGTAGATATTGATTGTGTTGTAAGAAATATATCTTAGGAGTTTAATATTACATCTTCTGTTGTTATATTATTTTATAAATCTAAATGTTCTTAATATAGACTAAATCAAAATAACTGGGCCGTCGCGGTTCAGGGGCATAGCCGGTGTCTGTAAGTGCGATGGTTGTCGGTATGTTTTCTAGGTAATTGATGATGTAAATTATTTACGTTTTCTCGGCCAGGTAAGAAGATAAAGCTTTTAAGTTCGACACTCAACGAAATTCAAATTGGGCGGAAAATGCTGAACGGAGAATCTTAATACTAGTTTCCCTGCTATATGCAAGATACAGCGTGAAACTAGAAAAACACAAACACGCACCCTTAGAAAAATCTAAGCAAAACTACTAAACACAAGAAAAAAAAGAAAATACAATCCCTATCTACAATTACAGCCCTACATGACGGTACTTAAGGCACTAACATACATCTATCAGGCTAATCTATCCGGACGGGTGCTCGCATAAATTGGTGCGCAGGCGCAGGTAAAACACCGTACAAGGATGCCCACTCAGGACGCGATAGCACGACAACGCGTTATCTCGGGACGTGCTCGGTGACACTGTAACCTGTGGAGGCAATGGACTTTCTATTGTTTTATAGGGGATTTTTTTTTGTAGTTTATACTTGCTTAAGATAGATAGATAGATAGATGAGTGTATTTTCTAAAAATCAGAAATGAAACTAAATCAAATCAGCACACAGTATAGTAAGCAGAGAAAACCTAGTGTTAAGACACTACGTACCCCACTTTCCGTCGAATTCTGGAGGCACTGCAGCTTAAGTGGCGGAAGAAATGAAAATATATATTTAAGTAAATACTTCATCTTCTCGAATGGGGATCGAACCCATAAACAGTCATTTTACAATCACACTTTGTGCTTTTGCGCCACGACTGGCCACAACATACAATATGGCAGAAATCATTAAAAAATATAGTCTACTTATAGCTAAATAGAACTTAAAAGCTGCAAAGCTTACATAAAAACTTACTTGGCTTTATACATATGTATACTCGCAGATGCTAAAAGTATAATTAGAGTAAGTTACGTAGGATATATATGGAAAATAGAGGAGAATAGTGGAGAATATCAACTATAATACATACGTACAAATTATGTTCTTATTAAAGATATATAACAAACAACTGAATAAATAATTTAAATCGAAAACAATACTAACTATTACGTACATAAAAAGAAAAAAACATAATAGAATACAATAAAACAAAAAATATCTTATAAAACTATCCACTCAACAGTGTCCAAGTATACAAAATAAACAACACGCAATGCCTCCAGAATTCGGCAGAAAGTGGAGAACGGAGTGTCTTAACACTAGGTTCCCTCTGCATACCCTGATGTGTGCGGGATACAGCGTGAACCTGATTTTATTTTTTAATTTAAATGTAGATAAATTTATGACGTAAAAGCTGGTGTAATATGTTTCGTGCGTACTATAATAGGTGCTGAATATATTAGCAAGGTTTATAGTGTTGTAAACAATTCTAACTATTAAGTACGTAAAAAGAAGAAAAAACATCATACATTATAATAAAAGAAAAAATATCTTATAAAACTATCCACTTAACAGTATCCAAGTATACAAAATAAACTTATGCAAAGCATAATCTAGTTCATCTTCTCAAGCGTGGTGACAAAGGCGTGGTGGCGGAGGCTGTGGTTATCGAATTACGATTTACGATCGAGAGGTTATCTCTGAAGCTCGTGTCGCAGGTATTTTTTATCTCTTGCTAAAGTATTGTTCCGGAATATATGGCTGTCGCGCACTTTCTTTATGGGAAATGTGCAATATACGGTGTAGAGGTAAATTAAATTTAAATTTTTGTTATAAATGTTTGTTTGTATATTTTTGTAAGTCATAAATAAATATAAAATGGTTTTCATGAAATATTTGTCAAACGATTTAACATAATTTTACGTTTAGAATATTAATAGAAATATTAAATTTTATAATAAGACAGTCGTGGCGCACACAAGCGTGTGACTATAAAAGCAACAAAAGGTTTTGGGTTTGACTCCCAATCATTTCTCCGCTTAGATGTCGAGGCAAAGCACGGCGTTGAGCCCCGCCCCTCAATACGCAATGCCTCCAGAATTTGGCGAAAAATAGGAAGCGGAGTGTCTTAGAATATTAACAAAAATATTAAACTCCAAAAACCTTTATTTATTGAAAAAAAAATGTACCACATACAACATAGGTACAATATAAAAGAAAAGACCTAAATATTTCATCAAAGCACATATAATATATAACTTAAACGTCCACATAAAAACCGCAAAGTATATAAATCGCCACTTCGGGACGGCAGTAAAAAGGGAATCTTACCAAGTCTTCGGGCCAGCAACGTCGAACATTACCGTACAATTTTGATGGGATCTGATGTACTGGTGATTCGGAGGTAGGGCACTCACCGATCACTGATATGTCCTGGGACAGGGAGGTATTTCGCTTGGATGTAAAAAATAATAATAAAAAAAAAACAGAATTAAGTGAAATTAACCTCAAAAAATGTAATAGTTAACTAACTAAAAGGTACATTTTAAAAGTTGTTATTTCACATTAGAAATAGAAAATTATTTAGACAAAATAAATTTAATTAGATCATAGCGGTATTCGAACCCGCCCTCTCTTGGAAACTGTCCATTTAGAGGCTCTCCAGTAAGTACTCTTACTCTAGAAATTTTAAATAAAAGATGATTTTCTTACCAATCAATAAGATTAAAAGATGAACTATAAAATTAATTGAAAATAATAGTGCATTAGGTACATATGGACATATTATTAAAAATATTGGTAGATCTATATAAGAGAAAGAAATATAGTATTAAATGGAAACACTTTTATAATCCAAAAGTAAATAGCAAAAACTCCTTTGTACAAAGTGACTATTAAATTTAACTTAATTTCATTGAAACAAGTTTTGAATGAAAATAACATAATTTAATTTTAAATGAAACTATTTTAACCGGATTAATCGCGTATATTTTGTATTTTTATACATTTTTGGAAACCCGACGTTTCGAACACTGCAGTAGTCCGTGGTCACGGGTAGACAGCCTACCCATGTAAAAAATAATGTATAAAAATACAAAATATACGCGATTAATCCGCTTAAAATAGTTTCATTTAAAATGTGTAATAATCGTGAAAATCAAAGAACTTATTATAATTTAATTTAATTAATTTAATTTAAATTTATAAATAATATGAAATGTAACTGTAACTGTAGTAATAGCCGTAACACTATCTTGTGCATAGATTTTTTTTTAGACATTAGACATCCCACGCTAGTTTGACGCCAGTCGTGGTTTAGGGGTACACGTGTGACTGTAAACGCGACAGATTGTGTGTTCCACACCCGATTTTTTTTTTGCTTTACGTAGAAAGTAAAGCGCAGCGTTAAGTTCCGCCACTCAACACACAATGCCTCCAGACTATTTATTGGTACTATACGAGCGAGCGCCTACACGTGAACGCTTAGATGTATTTTTTTAACGTAAATGACTTAATTCTAAAATTTGTATTTTAATAATTCAGTTCTCGTCGTGGCTCACCATTTATGTTACATTAAATTCATTATAGTTTTAGATTTATACTTATTTAGATAACATATAAAAATTTTGAACGTAGCGGGACTTGAACCAGCGCCTCCTGATTCGAGTTCTAAATAAATATTTTTTCTTTTCTAATTATAGAATAACACTTTAAAAACGTTAAAAACAAAGTTTTAGATCTTTTATAATTATATTTTACAGCTATACAAAACTGTTTTATTTATATATATTACATACATATATATATTCCTACGGCATCCCGTACAGGTACATATGTATAAATAGATAAATCAGACTTAACGAGACTTTAACATATTAAGTAGAGAACGAAGTGTCCTAACACTATATTCTTACAGGCAGTAAATATAATTAAGAAAAAAAAAACAAAAAAAAAAACCACCAAACCCAGAATCCGTCACAAACAGCCATCAATACGAGCGGCCGCGTCCCGTGAGAGCCATACCGCCACAGAAATCATTCCAACGTTAAAATATCAATAAAACAGAAACACTCCCCTTTGATGGGACACTTTGGATTTTTTGTAACAGCCGCCACGACCACAGCTCAGTTCTTTACTAGATTTACATTGGGTCGTGCCTTTTTATTGCCTTTTACGGAATAACGGGAAGTTTACGGAACGGCAACGGTTAAGGGAAGGAGAATGTGTGGATTTATCACCTCTAATTTCTTGTTCCGGTATTCGTGATGCGGAACGTGCTTGGAAAGTAACATGCGATTTAGCTTTTAGGTTTTGGATTTAAATATGGTTTTGGAGAATTGTAGGTATAGATATATAGTAGTTAGTAGTATTGTAGATATAATAGGATAATAATCTGCAATATATTTTTTTTACTTATTCTACTGATACCTCCATGATGTTGGAGGACATGACACGACGTTAGTTTTGTGTTGGTTCCAATTCCACATTACAAAATATTCATATTTTTAATTTGTATCCCCAGCGCCGCGATGAGTGGCTCGAACTCAAGCGAAAAATGGAGGATGGAGTGTCTTTACACTAAGTTCTCTCTAATTACTCGAATAAAAGTAGGGTTCGTATGTATGCGTTTATTAGGTCTATTGATTTAGAATAATACATGGATGAGAACAAAATAAAATAGAATAGAATAGTAATTATTTAAAACATTGCATAATCATTTTCATATTTCTGACGTGCCGTGTTGAGTAGTGAAATTCTACGCTGCGTTTTGTCTTGTTTCTATTGCGATAAAATAAAACTAATTAATCGTTGTCGGTTAGGAACCGACCTCAAATCCCTCACGTTTGCAGTTAGACACTGTGCCACTGCGCTACAATGGTCCCAATATATCTGCAATCGGCACTATTGTTAAATAAAGAATTAAACGAATGGAGGTTAATAAATACAATACATATTACATATACAAAGTTAATTTAGTTACATGAATCTTATCTTACACTCGTCAATAAGCACAAAACTTAAATAGATTCCTCTCTATAATCAATAATACCGAAATATTTTCATAAAAATTTAACCTCCATCCTACATAACACTTATCAAATACCCAAAATCCACATTGCTACAACACCTCGAACTTGAAACAATATTAATATAACAGATACCTACTTATATTATATGGCAAGCAAAGCACTTGGTCATTCTAACCACACTAAATCGATCCGAAGACACAAGTGACCCTCCTGAGCCTCAGAGGGTATTTATTGGAGGTAATTAAAAAGAAAACAGACAAAAGCCCGCAGCTGATCGAGACGTGTACCGAACGTTAAGTCTGTGGTAGTAGTCAAGGTAATGGTTCCTTATAATGTTATCGATGAATCACAAACAAAAATAATTTTGATGGTTTAATATGTGATCTAAAATATTTATTTTAATGTTTTGTTTTAATATATACTTAGATTTGAGGCCAGTATCTAGAAACACGACGGTTGAGGGTTCGATACCGATTCGGGGAAATAAAATATTTAATATTGCCATTTCTTCGGTCTGGTGAAGAGGCAAAACGCGGCGTTGAGTTCCATCACTCAATACGCAATCGTTACTCGAAAATTCAGCGGACAGTGGGGATCGGAAATGTCTTTGTGGGAAAAAAGTGTGGTATAAACATTTGTCATTCTTATCAGAAAAATTGCACTCGATAAGTTTTTTTAAACATATAATAATACAATACAAACCCACATAAATTAAAATCATAGACGCTAATATTTTAAATACAGACTCAAACAAAATTTTAATATAATAATAAGAAAAAATTATATCATACAATGAAAAAATAAGAAAAAATAAAAGAAAATAAAAAAAAGTTAATATAATTTGTGAAAATAAATAAAAACAATTATCATTCCTTATCATTTTACTTCCCTTATCGAGGTCGATTCTTAATTCTTGATCTGCACATCACATCACTATACAATCACAAGCCGGTGGAGCAAAAGAGGACTTTTATCAGTCGCGCCGATACCAATACTTCTAGTTTCTAACACGTAATTTATTGCCACCCTACACCGTACCTTTTTTTACATTATTAGCCCTTAAGTCAATGGATTACGGACTATTTTACTGTTAAATTCGATATATTATGTACGTTTTGGATAGAGAACAATCTTCCTGCTTATCCTGTTCCAAAAGACTTCTGAAGTCCATTTGATCAAATAGAGTATAAAGCAAGTAATGTAGTTTTCGAAGCCAGTCGTGGAGCAGAGGTTCAAGCGTGAGACTGTAAGCGCGACAGGTTCTGGGCTCGATTCCCACTCGAGAAAATGAAATATTTAATATTTTTGATTCCTCGCTCTGGTAACAATGTAGAGCGCGGCGTTAAGTTCTGTCACTCAGCACGCAACGATGCTAGAATTGGTCTCGAACTGAGTTCAAGTTTTTATACGTTTTCTAAATACCTCAGTATTTTTCTTTCCTAAGCGTGGAATAACACTTTAAAAACAATTATTCTTTTTTTTCCCCATTTCCCCAACATTTTTTTCCTTTTTTCAGCTTCACTACGTATCCGAAATGTAGTAAGCAGAGAACCTAGTGTTAAAACTCACCGTTCCCTACTTCCCGCCAAACTTTCGAGCTGTTGCGTGTTGGCGGAACGCAACACCCTGATATTTGTCTTGGTACCAGAGCGAATAAATGAAAATATTAATAAATAATAATTCATTCCCCCAAGTGGAGATCGAACCCACAAACGTCGCATTACAGTCACTCGCTTTGGCCCCTGCGTCATGACGCCTTTATCATCTACAAAGTCTAATATATCTATCTCTAAAAGGGCACATGTCGCCAAGAGACGTTCCTACACCAAGAAATAAAATGAAAATATGTTATTCCAAGTATAATTATTCGTTGTGAGTTTTGACATACGACCCGCTGGGGAGCCGTACAGCTTCCACGCGGCCCACCTGCTAACTTCGCTAACTTGCAAAGTGGAGAGTTCTTCGGAAAGAAAACACATTTACCTTTTCTAATTTCACATATTAGAAACCTACATACGAGTAAAGCAAGAGAAACAGAATATATAAATGATTTTAATATTCTGGTTTGTAGTACAAACGAAATATAAGCACTTTACGCCGTATTCTTAAGATATTGCGTGTTGAATGGCGAAATTCAACGCTGCGCACAAATTGTTTTGTTCCCCCGACTGCAAATCGAACCCACAACTGTCGTGTTTACGCACTTTAGACTTGTACCCCTGCGCCACGATGGCCTCTTGCCTTAAATTAACTAAATAAAATTAAATAATATTTAGTTAATTTTAGTTCTATCCCCACTCGAGAAGATGAAATATTTACTTAAATTTATAATTCCATTTCTTTACTCTGGTGTCGAGGCAAAGCGCGGCGTTGAGTTCTGCCTCCAGAGTTCGGCAGAAAGTGGGGAACGGAGTGTCTCAGAATAGGTTCCCTCTGCCTACCTTGCTGTGTGCGAGATACAGCGTGAAGCTGAAAAAATAATAATAATAATAATTTTATTGACAGTTACGAAAACAGAACAGAAACGATTTAATCTCAAAATAAATTATTCAACGCCGTAATCCGGTGAAGGTGTCCCGATTACAATATATTGATAGTATCTAATAATATTACAACTATTTTATAGCCACCTCATTAGACTGCATAGTAAAATATGCAATACGTCTAAATTTCTAGAACGTGGAGGTCAGTCGTGGCGCAGTTTGGCTGTAAACGCGAATGGTTGTGGGTTCGATCCCCACTCGTGAAAATAAAATATTTATTTAAATTTATATTTTCATACCTTTGCTCTAGTTTCGAGGCAAAGCGAGTGTCTTAACACTGGGTTCCCTCTGTTTACCCTGCTGTATGCCGGATATAGCGTGAAGCTGGTAGAAAGTGTTACAACGTTAATAACTTAAAGAATTATATTGGAAATTTATTATATCGTTCAAAAGAACTTTTGTTCTCGTAATGGCAAGTATACCTTCTTAGAAAGGTAGAGATCTCTTGACAAGATATAAGCGACATAAATAATAAAATATGAATAATAAAATCGAGGCCGATTGGCGTATGACATATTGGCGTGTGAAATATTGTGGGTTGAATTACCGATTGAAGGAAACGGAATATTTAAAAATCCAATAGAATTCCGAACGTTGAGAGCGTAGTGTCTTAACACTATAATCACTCTGCCTGCCCTGTCATATGCGGGATAAAGCGTGAAGCTGAGAAAAAAGAACCAAAAAATAATAATAATAAAATATGGCCATAAAGTCAATTGATATGTTATGAGAGAAGAGAATATTTATAGTAACCGAGCTCATCGACACGGTGCATGCGGTGCGTGTTCTGGACGGGGAAGGCACCGTAATATAGTACGGAGTGATCGCCTCTAATGTGTGTAGTGCAAAATATTGCTATGCGTATGGCGGAACCGTGCTCTACTTTGAATTAATTTATATTTTTTAAAATTAAATAGTTAAAAAGTAAAAAAAAAAATTATGGATTTGCTTTTGAATGTTATAATTTAACGTAGGTTTTCAACATTCGAACAATAGTATATTTTTTTTAGCTTCATGCCGTTGTATGCCGTACTTAGCAGAGTAAGCACAGAGAATCTGGGAACCTTCGAACTCCTCGTCCCTATCAAGAAACATCAATTTCCCACTTTCCAACGAATTCTGGAGATATTACGTGTTAAGTAGCGAAACTCAATGCCACCGTTTACCTTGTAATTAAAATACTAAGTTATATATTACCTTAAATGGGAACCGAACCCATAACATGTCACGTATATGCCCCTACGCCACGATTGAGGAAAATAGAGAACGCAGTGTCTTAACACTAAATTCCCTCTGCCTACCCAGCTGTGTGCGGGATACAGCGTGAAGTTGATTTAATTTTTTAATTTACTCAAGTAGAGCACACTTCCTCCACCTCACACGTCAGCGACGGCCGGTCCTTACTTTATAGTGTTGTCATATCAGTTAATGGCGCACTCTTTGTCGCCGCCGCGCCCCGCGTACATCAGCGTATCGCGACATCTCGCGGAGCTCCGGCTAAAGTACCGTTTATATGTAGATATTGAGGAGAGATAAGACATATGCCATTTCTCAATGGGAATTATTATTATTATTGTGGTTTTTATTCCCACGAGGTAATGGTAAGTGGGGAAATTGGAAAAGTATGTTTTTTTTTAACATCTAGGAAGATTTTGTATAGATAGATATATATTTTGTAATGTAAAAATCACTGCCAATTATTATTGAAAATGAAACAACGTCCTAAAAAACGACTCTTTAAATATCTTATCTTATAAAGAAATAAGTTCATAAAAGAGACCAGTCGTGGCGCAGGGGCACAAAGTGTGACAGGTTGTGGGTTCCATCTCCACTCGAAGAAATGAAAAAAAATATTTACATTTATATTTTCTATTCTTCACTCTAGTGTTAAGGCAAAGCGCGGAGTTGAGTTCCGCCGCTCAAAATGCAATTCCTTCAGAATTCAGCGAAAAGTGGGGAACGGGGTATCATAACACTACCTCCCCTCTGCCTACCTTGCTGATTTATTTGTTAAAACAAAGAATGCATTTAAAATAACAACTACAACATAAACAAATAAGTAATACAAGGTACAAGATAATCTTTTGTTATTTCAAGTTCCCAGCAAAAATGTAACACATACTTATTATACACAC
This sequence comes from Heliconius erato x Heliconius himera, assembly GCA_013421005.1. NCBI lineage: Eukaryota > Metazoa > Arthropoda > Insecta > Lepidoptera > Nymphalidae > Heliconius > Heliconius erato x Heliconius himera. Next base: position 5,861 of record JAATLQ010037961.1, on the reverse strand, counting down.
ATTAGGCATAAAACGTTCAAAGAATCAATATTTTACGACGTCGAATCTCTGTTTGGCTTAAATTTCCCAACATTCCAACATATAATCAATTCTCAACATATTTTACGGCCGCCATATTTAAAATAACATACAATGTAACCATATTTCTGTATAAACGAAGAGATGATGACAAAATTCTTCTCAGAAAGAGAACAACACCTATCTCAAACGAGATGCCTTATAAAATATCTAATAAAGTGTCACATAAAGTAAAATGAGTTGGAATATATTCTTAGAAAGGCTTTGGATACATTGTCGTATTAATTGATTTATGCTTCGACTCGAAGGTGACACGTCGTCCTGTCATTATTGGCCATTCGGTTATTTTATTAGCGTGTTATTGCATAAATAAATATTTCGTATGATTTAGTGGTGTAAGTGACGGTCAACGAGCTGGTTACGATTTTTACGGTGATTAATATTACTTTTTTTTATTATTTTTTATTTTTTTTATGTTTGTGCATGTCTCGTATGTTTGTATGGTGAGTGGGGTTTAATTTTAATAATACATTACATCTTTTTTTTATTATATTTGAAAGAGCAGTTTTTGAAGAAATTGTATCACCATACAATACCAGTGGTTGAATACAACGTCTATTTTTAACGTTTTTAAAATGTCATTCCACACTTAGGCTAGAAAAATACTTTTTAATAACCACATAAAATTTTGAACTGAAGTGAACCGTCCAAGCGCTCCGACTACTAAGCTATAGGTGCGTTATTGTTTCGGAGGTGTGGGTTCAAATCCAGTACGTTCATAGCAACTATATAAACATATACATTGGAATACTTCAAAAAGTCATGAACGCCACAAAATATTATCAAAATAACACATACAAAGAACAAACAAACGTTTTACCATTTTAGAACCAAACTACCCATCTCAAACAACGATTATTATTTCACATAACCTTAAAGCTAATCCCAAATTAATTTAAAACACGACAAGAAGGGACAATGGGCGTAAATATTAATAGAGACGACCGGTTTCATATCTAGTTCGTAATGAATAACTAATGTTACGGTCCGAGTGGGAATTATCAATTTCTGGGAGTCCCGGGACTGGGACCCTTGACTCTGTTTAAACTTCAAGTTCAGTTACTATATCAGTATACGTGTTGTAGGGGTGCTAATTTCAATTAGTGTTAGTGCTTTAGTGTTGTTTTATAAAACATATAATGTTTTTAGTGAACAATAAGGTAAATAGGTAATACAGGTTGGGGCAACTTTTGAAGGGTTCCAATTGAAAAATATTTTTCTGTAATGTTGGTCTGGGAAGTAATTTGCGGCGTTGGATGCATTTAGCGAAAAGATATATTTTTTAATTGGAATATTCCATGTCACTATCGATATAACATATGAAACATGCTAAAATGAAAATTTCTATAATCGAGGTTCAAAAGTGACCATAATTTTCTGTGATATTTTCTATAAAATACCAGAATTATTTACATATACCGAAATCAAGCAATCACAAAAACGTAGATCAGGACCTGGTGGATTCCAGGAGGCGCGGGTTCGAGTCCCGCTACGTTCAAATATTTATACGTTTTCTAAATAAGTGTTTTTCTTTCCTAAGTGTGTAACACTTTACAAATATTAAAAACGTAGATATTTATATATAATATAACTATATCTGATCAACAATACAACTACTTCAATTTATCAACCAATAGTTTACCTAATACATAATCCATAACGATACTGTTTCTATATAATTAAATTTACTACCCCTATAAATAATATTAAATAATAAGATATATATTGAGACAAAGGCAACCCTATCAACCCCTTGCCGTCTCATAGCCAACAACGTGAAAGCAATTCGGCAAATTGTTATTGACATGTTAATAGTTCGAAGGTCTACTCTTACACATGTCGCAGTGCGGGGTTGCGTTGTGGTGCCAAGTCGTTTGTTTTGCTCCTAAAAGTTTATTTTGTCACTTTAATTATTACTGGCGATGTATGTTGTGGGTTCAATTGTTAGAGAAAATTTATAATTGTTTAAAAATATTTATTATATTTAGCTGTGGTGAGACAAGACCAGTGCGGTGTTAAGTTCCGTCAACTGTCACGCAATATTTATGAAATGGAAAACAAATCGGAAATAAAGAACAACAACAACAAGTGAAAATTATATGATACAACTCCGCGGTTCTTTTACATATCGAGTTTGATACTTGATCAGGATCGATTGTTGTATTACTATACAATTTAAAAAAAAAATATATATAAAAAAATAAAATAAAATAAAATAAAATATAAATCTGCACCTCTCGTCTCAAAAGGTCACCAGTAGTTAGCTACCATCAAATATATTTCCTAATAAGCTAACAAGATGCCAATTACGAAATCCTGTCTTAACATTAGATTTGAGGAGTTCCGAGTTCCGACGTAATGAATTTAGCCCCGAGACAGGTTGCTGTTTGTTCACGTTGTATGACCTCCAGCATCTGTCACAACCCTTTTCTTGTAGAATCTCTATGCTATTTATAAATAATGGACAATAATTATTTGTTAAAAATAAAAACAAATAATTAGACACCAATCTTTCTAGAAATAGAGGTTTTTTTTGTTTAGTTATTTGGTTATTGGTTGCTAGGTTTTTTTCGATTGTTTTTATCACAAAAATTTAAGGGTGTGGTTTGTTGCAATCATAATTATGTTTATCAATATTTTAATGGGCTATACAGATAAATTCGTACGTACGGTATCCCGCAAATAGGAATATGGGCAAACGGAACAGTGTTAAGACTCTAAGTAAAGTAATCATTGCCGAATTACAATTTTCAAATTGGCATGATACGCTTATCACGGAACTCAAATGAAAATAAATAATTCCTCCGAGTGAAAATCGAACCCATAACCGCCTTATTTATAGTCAGACGCTGCGCCACAACAGCCTCAACAATTTATATTAATAAATCTAATATAATAATATTTACCTTTATCTCTCTTCATATTTAAAATATATGGCCACCCTAGTGATGCGACTCCATAAATAATTCAACTTATCAAGAGCCAATTGTGCCAATGGCTCCTCAGGTCGGTCTGTTTACATTATTGTACCCTATCTAATTATTTATTTATGTTTGGACATTAATATTATTTCCGTCCTGTTGTAAGCGTGTCTGACTTGGATCAATGGTTGTGGGTTCAAATATGTGGGTTCCCTCGAGTGTATACACCATGTGACAATTTCACTGAAATTACATGGGATGTCGTTTTTGACCGTATTGTAAGGTTTCAGTTAAGCACTGCATTGTATTTTTTTTTTTTGTTTTTTGCGTCACGTTGCATTTAGCACCCAGCCGGGTAGGCGGAGGAAACCTTAAAACCAGTGCTAAGACACTCTGTTCCCCATTTTCTGGCATTCTAGAGGAATGGGCATCGAACTATCACAACCTATCGCAATACAGCCATACATCGTGCCTCTGCACCACGGCTGGCTTCATGTATTTACATAATAAATAAATCTGGCTTCGTGTATTCACATAAGAATATATTTTATAAATCACACTAAGCTTTAAAAAAAGCTAATTAGCTTCGCGCTCTATCTCACACATAGCGGGATAGGCAGAGGGAACCTGGGAACCTAATATTAAGACAGATCCGTTCCCAATTACTCCTAAGATTATAACAAAATTAATAAAATACCAATATCTCATCACACTTGCGACAGCGCCACGGTGCAGCTAAGTGGTTTAAAAGTGTAGTTACCCCCTAAACATTTAATTGGTTGTAATTTATCTCGAGATTAATCCGCGAACGCGTCTGCTTCCATTCCGCTTAAAAAAATCCAAGCTTATCTATCCTTTTGATTGCAAGCTGTCAAGTCGTGGGATCTTTTTTCTAAGCCCTCAATTATAATTAGTTATGTTGTTTTGTTTCGAGGGCCCTTTGATATTCTTAGGATTTTTTATTTAATCGCTATCGCGTGATAGAGGTTATTTTTTTTTTGTAAAAAGTCTTTTTAGAAGGTGAAATATAGGTTTAAATTATTTGTTTAGAAAACATATGCAAAATTTTAACGTAGCGGGATCTGAACCCGCGCGTTTGGAAATCGTCCAAGTCTCGGTTTTCTAGAGGCGCGGGCTTAGATCCTGCTTAGAGCCAGGCAAGGAGGCCAGTCGTGGCGCAGAGATGCAAGCGTGTGACTTGTAGCGCGGCAGGTTGTGCGTTCGATTCCCTCTTGAGGAAACGAAATATTTTCTTTTCTTTGCTCTGATGTCGAGACAAAGCGCAGCGTTGAATTCTACAACGTGAAGTTGACTTTCGTTTTTTTTCCTTCCGTTTTAGAGAGATTTCTTATAGGAAATGAATGAAAATATTCCACTTAACACGAAATGCGTGCAGATTCGGCGAAAAGTAGGAAATAATGACTATCTTAACACTAGGTTCCCTATCTGCGATTTGCGCAATACAGCGTAAAGCTAAAAAAAACTTTTAAAGCCAATTTAAACAGTGCCGCTTTTAACAATAAAGACCAGATTCAACAACTAGCTATTCCTGATAGATTTCCAAAACCAATTGCATTTTAAAATGCATCACGTTGTTACAACGCAACATTAGTCACGTAATAAGGCGCCCGTGAGTGGTGAACATCCATTTTGTTAAACGTGCCCCGTAATCGTCCCCCACCTCGAGACGTTCCCGGCCGCAAAATTTATTACTTAATTACCTTAAGACAACGTCGCCTCCAACATCCCGACAGCTGTTTTTTATTCCCGTGGAAAAACAAAAACGCTTTAAGAATGACATTAATTAATTCTTAATGAAATTCATCTTCACCCTCCGCGTGTTTTAATTTGAACACCCGATTTATTACTTGTACAATTTGTCGCGAACTCTTCTCTCTCTCCCTTCTTGTAATTAAACAAAATCCATTCGTTATATAACATTTATTTGCATATTACATGGACACTCTGTCAAATTTATCTCTGGAACTCTAATACTGATTATTATTTAAACCGATTATTTTTAATGTCGTCGATGGTTTTCAAATTATTTGTGAAAAACACCTGAACGACATGTCGATGATGAGAAATAATCTAATATTTCCTTTGATATGGGTCTTCTATGGATGTGTGGAATAAGGGCTCGTCAAATCTGAGGTAGCTGTCGCCGGAATTGTTCTGGTCCTTAAATGCCTTGTGAGTTAGGTCTTTATAAGAATTATCGCTGTCGTGGTACTGGTGGCTGTTTATCATCCTGTTACCGTTTCTATTATTGTTTGGCATAGGTTTTTTGTCGTCTTTTTGAGGCAGAACCGGCGTTGGAGTGACTTTTTCATCTACTTTCTTGTCCTTATTACTACTACTGGAACTAGCTAAATCTCTATATCCGAATCTTCTCTCATCTTTCCGTACTGGAGCATAATATGGATATCTATTCCTAAACCTGTAGTCGTACCTACCAGTTCTCGCTAGGTAGTCGTCATCAACGCGCCTATAGGGGTCAACAGAGTACCGATATCTTAAATCAACACTTGGTGGCGTCCGAACTACTTCCGGTAAGTGAGCGTAATAAATAATCCTCTTGGGCTTCCTCGGAACGTAATTATCGTACGCTTCATCATATCTATCCACTCTCGGGCCGTACCCGGGGAAGTACCTTTTACTATCATATAAATCATAGTAGGGATCACGCCTGTATAAATCGTCAGCACCATAATATCGATCATCGTAGTAAGGCCGCCTGTTGTCTTCCGGATAATAAACGGCCTGCCTCGTGTACACGGGCTTGTACTGCATTCTCTCCTCTTCGGGTCTTACGAATTCGGTTCTTAAATCATCGGTTCTTGTTGGTCTCTGTATAGATTC